>DWHR010000001.1:0-20743 GCA_018248075.1 Eurytides protesilaus protesilaus
CTGTACAGAGGAGGCCTGTGCTCAGCTGTGGGACATATATAGGCTGTTACTTTACTTACTTTCACTTTACTATAATCTCATCACCTGTTATGTCCCCAGATGCGCCGGCGCAGCTGGTGATCGCGGCGGGATGCAGGGCGGCGGCGCGCCCGCCGCGGACGCCGACCAGGCGCAGTTCGAAGCCGACAAGCGCGCTGTTTACAAGTGAGCAGACTTGACCACTGTTTTTTTTATTTACTTGGAGGAAATGCCTTTGTATTCTTTTAAGAGATAGGTGACGGGACGAGCATGTCGTACGTCTGATGATAAGCGATGCGCCTAGCAATAACAATATAGGATCACAGAGAACCTACTCGACCCTGCGGTACCCTCGTCACCAAGAGATAAAAGATTGAACTTCTATGAAGTAACAACACTGGCACTATTGCCTTTCTAATTAGAATACAGAAATGCTTACGTATCAATTCTTGTGGGTAGAATGACTGGCATTGTAGTGGTATCACTCCAAACGGACTCAAGAGTCCTACCTCTAGTCGCCAAATCTACCGACGGATAGCATATTGAAACTGGCCGTAATACCCTTAGCATGTACCACCCAGGGCGCATAAAAGTAGGGCACGGAAATGCTTTCACACACTTCCGTGAGACACCACCAGCACTGGCCACTTTAGCAACACTTAATGAAACGCACTATCATAAGTCTTAGCTTGGGCGGATCCAGCGATCGAACTCTCAATATATAAAATTTTGCTGGACCTTATGAATGTACGAGGTCATAAGCTAAATTTTGTTATCATTTTTCAAATTGTTATTTGACATGTAGAGTCGTGTACCTCTATTTAATACCTTCTTAGACAAGACTCTCTATTACTTGATAATTTTCAATACTTTTGTAACTTTCTTTTTGTATCAGATCATTTGTAGTCATTTCAGTATGTTAGCACGAGCTATCATTTATTTTATTTTATATTTCAAAAGTTTATTTTGGCGTGGATGTCTGGTGCATTGCGTCTACGGGTTTTCTTATACCTACTCCGGGTACCAGTTGATCCACAACTAAATGTGCTTATAAATTGTCTCTATTTGTTAAATTTGTTTTTCTTATTTCCTTCTCAGTTATTTGTAATTTAGTTGTGGTGTGAAATAAATTATTCCATTCTTATTCTATTCTGTTTACAATCAGAACGTACGGGGATTGCGAACAAAAACTTTTTCATTTTTTAAAAACGTACTACTGTGCGATTATCGCATATGTTTGATTGAAACTTGGTTGTTAGAGGGAATTTTCAATGAAGAATTATTTGATACCCGATACTCCGCATACAGGTGCGACATAAATTATGAATCTCGAGGAGATTCCCTAGGAGGTGGAGGTGTTGATTGCTGTTAGACGTGATTTACACATAGATTCAATGTCGGTCACACCTGTTGTAGGATATGCTGCAGATATTATTTATGTGACTTAACGAATCAATATTAACAACAGATCAACATTTTTGCAAATATTTTCCTGCTATTTTCCACATTCTTCAGGCTTCAGCATGAAGCACTTTGTTCTTTTTATGATGCAATTTCTAATAATATTACTACCCATTCTGATCATATACATATATGTCATAGTTGGTGATTTTAATATTTCCGATGCTAAATGGCATCCTTGTTCTGTTGGTTTAATCAATTAAAAAATTTCTAAAATACCTACCATTTAAAGTTAAGAATAAGAATCAAGTATATAATCTTGTCACATTAAAGGATCATCGAATTATATGCGATCAAATGTTTCTGTATAAAATTCTAAGAAATCATGTTGATTCTTCTTAGTAACATTTGTATGTTATAGCAGAAGTAAATTGATCATTTTTGTATCATATATGTAGCCAAAACTAATCCTAATTATGCTCAAAATTTATTTTTAAATCGATCCTGTAATCTTTAACAAAATGTTTAATGAAATTGATGTATTTTTTGTATCCATAAACTGTTTTACAAGAGAGTTAATGAATGGACTGTTTGAGAGATAAGTTATAAAACTGTAAAAACCTTTTCATTTATTGGTAACTTTAATATTACCTTTTAAATGTTCCATTATGTGTTTTTTTTAATTCTTTCATTTTTTGTTTTTTTTAGTCATTATTTTTTCTTGTTGCTAAATTATTTTTTTTTATTTTCATTCATTATGCATTGTCTGCTATTTGTC
Organism: Eurytides protesilaus protesilaus; assembly: GCA_018248075.1. Lineage (NCBI taxonomy): Eukaryota > Metazoa > Arthropoda > Insecta > Lepidoptera > Papilionidae > Eurytides > Eurytides protesilaus. The sequence goes on from DWHR010000001.1 coordinate 2,198, forward strand.
GTTGTATGAGTTAATTAACTGTGAAGACTTAATTTGTTTTTGCTTTATATAATGTTCATGAAATTTATGTAAAAAGTAGTAGTAGTATAGTTATATATAAATTATTATGTAGTATATTAGTCATCAGTATTTATCAATGAGTAAATTTCCCTTTATTTTTTTGTGTTATATTGAAAGTTCATTTTATTATTCTTACTAAATTTTGTAAAAACTGTTTTATGAAAGTAATAAATCATTAAAAATTTCTTTACGTCCATATGTGTCTTTAAACCTATTATAATTTTTCACCACACCATTTTGATTGGGAGAGAATGCTTAGATGCCTTAAGTGTACACACACTGCGTGCGCGTGTGTGAAATTCAAAAAGAAGGAGGGGCATGTGTGGAATATATGGATGCAAAGTGTGTGGTCGTGCGTCCGTCGCGGTGTCGTATTCACGCGCCGGGGTCGCCGGCCTGGTCGCGGTGCTGCTCGCGCAGAAAGGCGCTCGGGTACTCCGAGGCCTCGCCGAAGGTGCGCTGGGAGCGCAGTATGGTCGACAAGGTGGCGGTCCAGTGGGCGCAACGGGCCTCCGGGGCGCGGCAGAGGAATGACTGCCAAGGCTTGAACAGGTCCATCGAGTGCACGAGGAACGCGCCGCTGTCCTCCAACTCCTCCAGATCCATCTTCTTCACCTTCATCGTGAAAGAACCCTTTTAACAGCTTTGTATAGTTTCACTTTTTGTACTCGTAAAGGAAACCATTTAATTTCTTTGAAACGACGGGAAGTTAAATTTAAAATTAACGCGATAGAATCAGTAAATAGTTTTATTTTATAATGTCAAGGATTTGTGTAAATAAAAGAAATCATTAAGCCAGTTAACTGTTTAGATAAAACTAGAAAATATAAGAAATTATAAATACCAAGCAAGGCCATTGAACCCTCGTTTACGGTTAAGTTACGATCCTCTCCGAATATTTTCTTAAGGCGCTAACGAAGAGCAATGATGGTAAGCGAGATATCTGTCTATGACACCACAGTGCCACATATAACCTATTTGGACCTACGATGCGCTCGTCACCCAAAGTTTTACGATGTTCTATCTCTATGCCCTGTAATTACGCTGGCAATATGGCACTTCAAAACGGGACATAGTAGTGTTTACACATTACTGTTTAGCGGTCGAACAAGTGGAAATGAAAAAAATCCTACCACTCACTACCTTTTTTAACTCACCTAACCTCCAAGACTGATTTGATTCTTTATTACCGAGTCTTATATTTACGAATATAAAATAAGCTTATAAAAAGCTAGGTCCTACAAATTTTTACCCCGAGTCGGGGTCAAATTTAACTAACGACCCGCGACTCCAATCCGATTGCAACTGGGTGAAACTGTGAACTGCAACATTTCAAAACTTTACTGCACTCCGTAATTCATCCGAAAATATTAGATTGTATACGAGTATGTATCTCTTAACCCAATAACATACTTTGAAAACATTATTCTCAGACAATAATAGTAACAGTAGTGCTTGGTGGAAAAATGACTGATGGTTTAACTTTTTCAACCGAACATTTCGGAAAAATCTACTACTAACAACTATAACTAAGTAAGTGTTTTGCATGTCCATTGCCGGTGAAGATTAATAAAACAATGTGCTGGCTTATTAACTTGGAACGAACTGGTTTATTTAAAACACAGAAACTAAAACTACATATGACTTAAATGCTTAACATTAGATGGCGCTAGGTGTACTACATTCTTATTATTTTTATATAAACTAACAAAGATCATTTAAAATTGCGTAAACTCTATGAATACTAGTCGTTTTCTAACATAAAATAAAAGTTGGAAAAATGCTACATGTTGTAACTTGGGAATCCATTTGAGCTTTCAAACTAATTGTTATTTATAATATAAATGTAATATGATGATATAAAAAACGTAGCTAGACTCGTTTATTTCAGTTATTTTTATAGTGCACTGTCTTACGATATTCTACTATGGGCTGCTGCATGAGTCCTACTACTTTAAAAATTGTCGCATATTTGATGGCTATTATGTTGAATCCTTAAACATTGTAACATTATTTTGAAAGTTAAGTTTCTCGCCGGCTATTTATAACAGAACTGCATTCCGAACCAGTTGTAATTTAGTGTAAGATTAAATGGTGAAAATATCAATAACTTGTAATTGCCAAATAAAAATGCCTGTAAAGGCCTATTTGAATTAATATATTTTGATTTGTTTAGATTTTTACGCAAATTAAAAACCGTACTTACAAAACTCACTTTAAAGTAAGCTATTCCTTCTCTCGTTGACAGAGAATGCTTCCGGTGCGAAACTAACCGCTCAGTTTTCTATTTTTAAACGCTGCCACTATTTTAGGTTAGTAAGTACACATCTTGAAAGGACGTTTTACATACATAAATTTCATGTTAAAACATTTATGTATACTTTATACAAAACCTTGCCCCAGTGGGAATTGAACCCACAACCCGCGATGCCGAAGCGCGTTACCGCACCAACTGCACCAAACGAGACATAAATTTAGAGACCTAACGGGAAGCGTCATATTCCAGTAACGAAGGACGTTACCTGCACGTGACCTTTGTAATTATAAGTGGGACTGGTGAACTGGTTCTTTTTGCCCACTGCCTTGCTGAAAATGATGCATTGCTCGAATAAGAACACGTGGAGCTCCTTGCCCTTGTCGTTGGTGGTGGCGTCGGAGACCACCAGCGACTCCTGCATCAGCAGCTTCCCTTGGGAGGTTATATCACCCTGGAACAAGAACATACATTACCACAAACGGAAATGTAATTAGTATAAGGTCATGATATCTTCCACGTGACTACTGGACATTGTTGAATATAACTAAATTCTCCGATTCAAGCACTTTCTAAATTGGTACTTCAAGTTTGGTTTGCCCATACTTGGAACGCAAAAGAAAAGTACATCTTGAGACGAGATTCATCTATGTATGAATCCATACAAATTCGAAACTACAATTTTCAATCCGACAATTTCCGTAAAGTAGTTACAATTAATAAGAAATAGGAGATTGTGTTTTCGAAAGACTGTAAAACTAACTATGGGGCCAAATAAGATATATGTTTTTATTAAAATTAACGATTAAGGTATGCTACCCTCCACCATTTTTATAGGCTAGGGTAGTGACACGCATCGTATATAAGCCAGCCGCAGGACATTATTATAACGCCGAATAAGAGCGATGGCGATAGAAAGATCGGTATGAAGAAGTACTTTCGGATTCAGTTAATAAAACAAATTCCAAATGAATTGATCTTAATTCGATTAGGTATCATCCGAATATCTACAATGCGGATGGTCAGAATGGAGGCGCTTAAGTTGATTTTGATAGGGAAATAGACTTCTTTAAAATCAACAGAGCAAAGCGCTGTGAAATAGAGCATGTTTTAATAAATGAATGCGGAGTTTCGCATAAGATAAACAACTGCAGTCGTTCCTGAGTTTTTGGAAGGATAATTCCCAGGGGAGCAATGTTTGAGTGCGATACGATTACGTACGTGGGACCATGTCATAAACCGTAGATGCAGTTACGCGGCCAATTAAATAAATGGGTAGGCCGTCTGTTGGTTGCTACATTTGTAGGGGTCATGCGCTCTAATAACCCCTACAGATTTACTTCGCTACAATTAACATTGACGGTAACAGTTAGAAACATAAAGTGATTAAAATGTGATTATTTGAATACACGAGGGTGTTGGCCACTCTGCTGTGCTTTTTTAAACTGAACTGAGTTTATGTTAAGTATTAACTGCAACCTATGGTGATACACCAGCGATATATATATATATATATAGGAAGAGAGAGTAGAATGACTACTCGCTTACCGTAAAACCCTTAAGACGACCGACATCCATCATGTCGTTAGCGATCCTCGGGATAATTGAAGTACAATAGACTGCATCTTGAAGTGCTGCGATGACATATCCGGGTTTGTGGGCGCTCTGAGAGTACTCCAGAATCTTCTTTACCAGCGAGTGGTAATTATGGATGCGTTGGATTGGCTTGATTAATAGATCACCAAGCTGAAAAAGTACGAGAGCGTATGCAATGATTGCTTATTTTAAGGATCGATTAATCGATAGAGAACATTGCGGCATGCGGAAGACATTTCAAAGTGCAACAACGATGATCTAATTTCGCTTTGTGTGAGTGTCGTATAATGAGAGTATCAGTGGGAAAATTTTAAATCAAATATAAAACGAACTGCCCCCAAACAAAAGGAATGAACCTTGGCGTCTGTAAATGTTAGATAAGTCATGACTGCGTGAAGGCCATACAAAGGAGACAGAGGAGGACAGTTAAAATGGCACTTAGAAGAATTAATTATTTATGAATATTTTTTTCTCTCCGAGAGACATAGGGATGTACAATTTTGAGGCACCCGCTTATGTGCGCGGTAAACATATGTTCACGTAGCCGTGAGCTCGTGTAAGAGTTTTTTTCTTTGGACTTTGCATGTGATTTAGGATCCCTTAACGATCAGCGCGGGTTGCTATTAATTACAGACATCACGCCGATGTGTTAAGTGGACAGCATTCAAAAGCGGTTTCGAAACTTGGCTGGCGCACACATTATAAAAGGACCGATTGGGTGACAGTTTCAAATGATTACAGAAATTTTGCTTCAGTCCTTTAATTCGGCTAAGATCATAATTAAACTTCGATACTGTTAGTATTTTAATAAATGACTTTATGCTTTTGCTCCGAGTTGAAGGAATAGAATGACGAGTGTGCTAGCTTTGTTTGATTTAGGACACATAAAGAACGATACGTATACCTGGGAGAGACTCTTTCGAGCACCAGGAATGTAGAAGTGTTGTATAAGTTGAACACAAAACTCTATCAATATTTCACCCAATTGAAGGTAAGTTGTAAGCAAGCGACGTAGAAAATGGAAAGATGTTGGTGCTTAGGGAATATGTTACTGAGACAAATGTTTTTTATAAAGTAAAATAACGTTTAGTTTCCAGTAACAAAACATGAGTCTATTTATAATATATTCAATAACAGTTGATGTTATAAGGAATTTAACTGAGTAATTTTCATACGATTAATCTATACAAGTATATCGCCATTCATTTACGTTAAATGTACATGTTATATTGTTGTTATTTAGTCAGTGCTCGATATGACGTTTTTGGTGTTCGATCCACATTGCTCGACATTTAGTAAAGTGAATTTACCAACCTGACGCTTGTGGCCGAGCTTCTGCCTCAGCTCTTGGAAGTAGTGGTCGTGCTCCGACATGATACATTGGGAGATGGGCATGTTGCGGCAGTAGACCTCGTACAGGAACATCCTCTTCTCGAAGAAGAGGCGGAATAGCGGCCCGAGCAGCTCCGGCTTGTCCATGCACATTTGTAGCTCGCACAAAAACTTACTGAACAGAACAAGCCCACATTGAATTCTCGCCACACTTAGCGCTCCATTCAATTATCAAGTATTAAACGCCAGCTTAAAAACGAGGCCAAAGTTGGCACAGAACAAATAATTTAGAATAATTTAAAAACATGAGATTGATGAAACAGATTTAAAAACTGATCTCCTATATCAAAGACTCCTTTTAGATAAGTCTACAGAATCGATGCTTAAACTTGTCACTGTCATTAATACTGTAGACTTATTTAACGCCAGGTGATGCAAAAGCGAATGATCACGGCAGAACTATATGGAACTTGGTAGCCCAATGGACTTGCATTTACGAAAGCTTATTTACATTTTTATGAAATTGCGCATTCAGCACATGATGAAATAGTTAAAACTGCATACTTTTCTTTATAAGAGTCATTCTTATGTTATTGTATTTCAGCATGTGGTGGCACTTTACTAGTGCCACCAAACAAATCCAATCAAACCTTATTATGGAATATGCTCAAAGATCGCTTATTATGGTACACTGTTGAAAAAGACTGTTCGAGAATGGCTTCAAACGATAGACTGCAATAAAACAGAAAATATATTAATTACATTTAGCTAGCCGCTTCATTATTATATGATGATTTTATTTGATTTGATAATCTCTTAATTTCACAAAAACACAAACCTACACCTATATTTGTGGGTACACTTGCGCACAATAATTATAATGTTTTTTTACGAGATAAAGTGGCGAGACAAGCAAGTCGGGCGCCTGATGGTAAGCGTCACGCTTGCCCACAACAACACAGTACCATGCAGACCATGCTTAGCTCAGAGCTGCGCTCGTCACCCAGAGATATTAGATGGTATATCTCTTTGCCCTTTTATTTCACTGGCATCGTTGCCCTTCAAACCGGAACACACTACTGCTTGGCGGCAGAATATCTAACAATGCAATGGTAGAGTCCGACCACTTAGAAAAATCTGCGTTAATATTTGTAACATTTGTTTATTTAAATTTCCTTCTAAATTGTTTATATATTTTCTTCTGATTCTTGTACCGATTTTATATTTTCCATGAGACCGTCAAATTTATACGTATATTGGTAGAAAATTGTATGGTAGAAAAATTAAAATGTAATTAAGAGGCCTAGTGTCTTGTAACACAGTTAGTAACTCTGCAGCTCCCACAAACCTCACATTTTTTTTTATTTTTTAACAAAATCGTGTATATATTTATTAACAAAATCCACATCTCTTTATTTTCTTCATCATACTTAACTTATAGTGATAATTCTGAAAGCCAATTACGGATTTACTTTTTATAAATGTGTAAAATCATTATAACAACGCGACTGTCACTACGGTTAATATTATTGGTATTTAATATACAAGTAACATCACATGTGTGTGTATGAGTGTGTATATGTTCGTGGGCGAGTATGTGTGCATGTATTTAAATTTCAAAAGTTATTTTATAAGCTTTATTTTCACTGCTTCAATATGATCAGAAAAAGTTAATTTTGAGTCAATCAATATACCAAGGTCCCCCCTGATGGTATGAACTTTATTCAATACAACATTATGAATTTGATAATTATACTCAACCAGAAGTTTTTTTCTAGTGAAGGATATAAATGAACATTTACTTAAATTTATACCAATTTTGTTTTTATCTATTATCTTAGTATCGTCAGTCGCGTTTTTGATATAGTTATTTATATCATATAAATAAGAAACATATAGAAGGGGACCAAGAATTGATCCTTGAGGAACACTAGAAGATACTTCAATAAAAGCTGAGCGAAATCCCTCCATAACTACAGCCTGAGAACGTTTTCCGAGGTAAAATTCCATCCATGTTAACAGATTGCCTCTAATACCTAATTCGTATTACTTCTGCAAAAGTATAATGTGATCTACTCGGTCAAATGCTTTTTCAAAATCTGCATAGATCACATCAACTTGAGACCCGCCGTCAATACCACGGGATACATGATCGATGAAAACTCCTAAGTACGTAACTGTGGATTTAACTTCCATGAAACCATGCAGTTCCATTGGTACTGCAGGAGCAATTATGGGGTATATATGATTGCGATATTTATTAACTCTGTAATTTATCTTGCCTTTGTAGAGCGAAAATAAATCCTTATTATTATTATTTCGAAAGTGATACATTCGAAATGCTAGACTTTCATGTATTACTTTCCCGAATTTTGCCCAAAAGTATAATGGTTAGTGTTATGTTTAATGTAACATATTAAACATAGTAGCGCCTAGCAATGCATTCTTATCGCATTAGGTTCATTCACACATAACAATGACACGCAGAACATTTTCATTAGCGGCAAACGTTGTGAGGTTGATCGAAAAGGCGTGAAAGTGCTCGAGTCTCGTCTCGAAAATAAAGTTGCAATGAATGTGATACAACAATTGCTAATTGATCTTTCCCATGACCTGAACGTTTAACTGCCTTATCGTTTGATCAACAAAGATGTTCACTTCAGGTACACTTATAGTAATAGTATAATATTACAAAAATTAAATAATATCATCAATCAATAGTTGAAATCATAAATTTTGTTAGTGTTAATGATGCTTCACTGAGTATACTTAATGCCTCCAATGAGGCCATGGCCACTTTAGGTCAGTCAAATCGCAATAAATAAATCCAAGATTATAAGTTGGCATACAATGTGTAGTGGTGATTGAAAACCTCACGTTAACTTTAATATAATCATTTATTAAATAGTTCTTATAAATTCTTTTAATTCTTCTTCCTCCAGTTTAAATAGTCATGAATTTTATTGTAAATAACAAAGAAATGAACATATTGAAAAATAAATATAATGATTTATAACATAAGTTGATTAAACCAGTTTCAAGAAAGATTCATCACATACTTAACGTACTATTCCTATAAAGGTTTACATTCAGTGGAAGACATGAAGCATATAAATTCAGAGGCATAGAGGTCAGTATGAGTAAGAGTGAAACGGATACTCACTCGCGATGCCACTCGTAGATGGCCTCGATGTTGCCGAAGATCATGCGATGGCGACGGCCGCGCAGGCTCTTGGGCAGCGGCGGGTCGGCGGCCGGGTCCTAAGCGCATTCACAACGTTTACGTGGAGACAATTGGTGACAACAGTCGATTTAAAAATAGTAATTTTTAAAGTGAAGTCAGTTCAATAAGGTGCAAACTCAATTCTTTCTGTTGATATGGTGACAATTCAACGATCGGTTCTATTTTTAAGCGGATTTCATAAAGTTGGGGATACTAAACCCCCTCTACCATTAGACAACAGATTTTGGTGACTCTTTTATTTATTGCATAGGCTTTAGCGCAAAACACAAAAAGTATATACTAATCAGTGCCATGTGGGCAACGACGCTAACAACACGCTTAAATATCGCTAATCGATCTACCGTCGGATTATCATTATTGTTTATCAGTTATTCGTTAATACTTTCGTAAAAAAGCAATTTCGCAATTCAAATTCAAATCGCAATATGAAGTGCGATAAATGCAAAATCCAGTTTACTGAAGGTGTCTAGTGCAACTTCTGCGGAAACCATTTGGACTATGGTTGTGCCAATATAACCGAGTCAGGGTGGAAGAGACTATGATCTAAGCGAAGGAACAATTGAAAGTGTCCACCGTGCAAGGGTGCCTCACCAACTAAGGAACTTATATCATCGTATTAATTTACTAGCGCCCAACTGGATGGATTTATGGCCAGATTGACCGATGCTGAGAGACGTATTGATGAGCTCGAGCGTAAATTTACAACGATAGAGACCATTAATGCAATAATTTAAACTCAGCTTCCTATCAATGATCAAAGATCGCGACTTAACAATTTTGAAATCAAAGGTATACCTTTTCAAAAATATGAAAAACTTTTTGATGTTGTGGACAAACTAAGCATAAAAGCGGGCTACGCAGTACCGAGAAAGCAAATAAACTACATATCCAAGATACCCTCTTCTAACCCCAAAAACAAACTCATAATAGTGAGTTTTATCAATCGCTATATCAAGGAGGATTTTATCGCGGTGGCGCGGACTGTCAAGACGCTGAAGGCAGAGGATCTGGGCTACCGTGACGCACCACAAAGGATTTACGTAAACGACCACCTAAGCGCTGAATCCAAATTGCTGTTGAACCGAACGAGAGAACTAGCTAAGAAAAATAATTTTGACTCAAACTATACCTTTTTACAACTAGCATCGTCGATGCTTTGTCTTCACTACGTTATATTCGAGTTACATCCTACCTAATAAGGTAGGATATAACTCGAATATAACGTAGTGAAGACAAATACTTTAATAAAAAATACTACATTTTATTATTTGCGCTCGCTCTGTAATGCTACCTACAGCGAGACTATTTATCTGTCAATGCAATGGATAATGAGTCAACTGTCTACAATAACGCTGGCAGAATAACAATTTATTATCAAAACATACGAGGGCTTCGCTCAAAGATCCAAATTTTCTACAGTAACCTATATGTATGCGCTTATTAATACGATATTATAGTATTAACGGAGACATGGTTAATTGATAGTGTTAACGATTCCGAGCTATTTGACGTGCGTTAAATCATATGGCGCCGCGATAGGAATTATGCTAGCACTAGCTATCACAAACCCGAGGCGGTGGAGTGCTTATCACTATGCATAAGAATATATATGCGTCTTTGTAACCTCATTACGCCTCGTCGGCGGAAGATATGTGGATAACATTACCTATAAATTATCCTAGCGGTAAATTACGTCACAACATTAATATTTGCGCACTATACTTATGTAAAAAAATTTAGGATTATCTTTCTCATCTCAATTGGATAATTTGATGCTGAAATTGGAACAATCTATAATTAATAACGACGACGATAAATTTCTAATATTAGGATATTTTAATTTGAGCGGTATTGCATAGCACTGTGACGGCGACGACAGTGCATTACTTCCTACCAACGTTCCCACTGCTTATGAGTACACCTTAATCGACACAATTAATGCACTCGGTATCGGGCAATACAATCACGTAAAACACATGCAAGGCCAAAGTTTGGATCTCGTCCTAACAAATTATTGCGTATCAGTCGTGGAATGTGACGAACCTTTAGTACCTATTGACCCACATCATATGGCCCTTATATGCAGTATGTCATCTTTAAAAGTATCTATATTAAAGTCCGCCTCGAGATTTAAAAACTTTTTCAGAAAAAGACACTATGACGCTATTAGTGACAAAATATTAAATATCGACTGGTGCAATAAGCTGTCTTCAAGCGATGTTGACAACTCAGTTGAATATTTATATTTGAATATAAATATTCAACTGAGTTGTCAACATGATGAGGTATACAATTAATTGGTTAATGATTGATCATTAACCAATTATTTGTATACCTAAGTCTATAGTTCGAAATAATAACTCATATCCAATATATTGCACTCCTGTACTCAAAAATGTATTAAAGAAAAAAAAATATTTCTGGATATACGTCAAAGCGAAAAAAGCACCAGAAGGTATCCCTCAAAGTAATATGTGTAATTCATTATCAGATATCGCTAACATTAACGTTCACACAGCTGAGGTCAAGAAATTTTTAAAATCCTTAGACACAGCTAAATCCGCCTCACCTGCCTCCTATATATTAGTTTAATTGCGCCGACAATCTATCCATCCCAGTCACATTAAGCGTGCATACGTTAAGCCCATTCACAAGGCAGGTTCGAACACTGATGTGACAAATTACAGACCAATATCAAAATTATGTGTTCTCGCAAAAGTTATAGAAAAGATTATCTACGGTCAGCTCTATATCGCGTTAAACAACTCTTTTAGCAGACAACAGGATGGATTTCGCAGAGGCCGGTCGACCACTTCTAACCTTATGATTCTTAAGGGCTTTATAACTGAAGCGATTGACAAAGGCAAGCAAGTCGATGTAATTTATACAGATTATAGTAGGTGCTTTGATCGTTCTCGGTTCTCGTCATATATATCAGGCCGTCGTTATAAATAATTACATCTCTAGCCGGATCGTACTACCTAGTGGAATAGCCCAGAGCTCTCTACTTCCCTGTACTGTTTTTTAATTTTTGTTAGCGATATTGATGAATGTTTCCATCACTCTCAATTGCTATGCTTTGCAAATGACATGAAAATCTTCATATGCGTTTCTTCAATAGACGATGCTATAGCGTTACAATCAGATTTAAGTCGCCTCAATGATTACTGTATTCGCAACAAGCTAGATCTGAACCTTTCCAAATGCTCGGTTGTCACCTACAGCAGAAAAATTAACACGATCACATTTGGGTACACATTGAAACAGATGAGGTTGAAAAATGTATTAGAGTGAGAGATCTGGGTATTGTCCATGATCATAAATTAAAGTTCGGAAACCATGTCGACACCATTATAACTAAAGCCTACAAAGTGTTGGGATTTATAATGCTAACAGCGCAAAGCTTCAAGGACACCAAGACTTACAACATACTATATTATACAAACGTATGCAGCATTCTCGAATATGCTAGTCATGTGTGTAGCCCTCGCTACAACATTTATATCTCACGAATCAAAAACATCCAAAATAGTTTATTAAATCTTTATGTTATCGTCATCGTTATTATTATAATTCACATGACTATTTGAAAAACTGCGCTGAATTTCATATTCTGTCTCTCATTAACCGTCGCGAATTAGCAAACGGAACCATCATGCTAAATATTATCAACGTTAGTATCGACTGTCCATCTCTTCTCTCAAAAATAAGAAATGAGCACGCTATCACATTTCTATCCACGTTCCTTTAGCATCCTCTAATTATCGCCAAAATTCATTTATGTGGCGCGCTGGCTTCCTTCTTAATAAACATTGTAAAAGCTATGATCTAGACATTTTTAATAAATCAATTAAACCCGTAAGACAGTCAAGTAAAAATTAATAAACGAACAAACAAACAAATAAATAAAATAAATATATCATTGGGACGCTCGCATATATCATTGGAGCGAAGAATCCACTTCGTGGCTATAAAATTATTCTTCTCCATCTCAAATTTTTATACTTTTAAAGTAAATGATGTCTTTAACGATAGCTCCTGGATAATTAGACATATAATTATAGCATTTACTCGTTTACTGATTGAGGTAAAAAAGGCTCAGTGGGGAACACAACTTGCAACTTTCTTGTATTGCGGCTGAGGTGGTTTATTATATAATCACTTGTCTATTTGTTTCACACAAAAATCCCTTGATTTTTTTTTCAGATAACTGACCCACTCCTAGTCATGTGTTGAACTACGCTGGAATGGAACCATGAAGCTCTAGATGACCTGACTCTTGTTGAAGAATATCGCAGAAGTAAAAAAGCGTAAAGTAGGAGTATTCTACTTCCATATTTCGTATATTTTAGTACCTCGCCGCCATCGGGGTTCATTCCCACAACAATTAGCAACGCTACTCTAAACTCAACCGGTATGGTGAATTCTCGTCGGCAAACGAAATCACTTAATATTAAGTGCAATATTATGATGTCATGATGATTATCGCCGAACTTTATTACGTCTTAAAGTCTGGGTATCCAAAAGAGCTTAATATTCGGATGCCATACGGACTTACTAAAAGAAACCTAATTATTCGTGTACTATTTTGAGATGCTTCGTTTAAAAGTAATAAAACTGATCCATTCTTCTATTGATATTGATGATTGAATAGAGATTGATTACTGAAGATAGTGGAGGACATATGGCAAGAACATGCGAAAAACATTATGGTTAAAGAGCAGTCAAGCTCCACAGACTATAGCGAAATCAAGATTAATACGCGATAACATGATGCCGTATGTACTGAATTGAAAGGACATATTTCATTGTAAGCTTTTGCCGTCAGGAGAAACTATTGATTTGGATCTTTACTGCTAAAAGTTGAGGAAACTCAAGAAAGCGATTGAAAAAAAATGGCCATAATTGATCAACAGAATCAAACAGATCTTTCATAATGATAACGTCAGACAATGCACATCTTTGGCAACATCAGCAAAAATTTGAGGTAGTTTGGTTGTGAAATGTTAATGTATCCCCACCATATAGCCCTAACCTTGTGTCTTCAGATTTCCAACTGTTTCGGTCTCTACAAAATTCTTTGGGTAATGTTAAGTTAACATCAAGAGAGGACTGTCAAAAAGTCTAATTTTTTTAATTAAAATTTTGAGAAAAAAACGTGAGAAGTGGAAATAGAATCTGTCCGAACATGTTCGCATATTAAATATTGCAGCTTTAAAAAATATATGAGTTGCTTATTTTAGAAAATAACACATAGCAAATATTGGGAATAATCCTTTTTTTTAATAAAACTTATAATTTTTATAATCTCACCATGGTGATATTATAAAACTTTAATGAGGTATATTCATGAGAGCGAATTCAACATTATATTAAGTAGTCTAAGTTAGCATACGATGCGAATGTCATATATTGACCTATTTTTCTTCGTACGATAACTCATTAGCATTTCGCCTTTACGTTGCTTTTACTACACAAGTATCGTCCTTTTATAAAAAATCCGGAACGAGTCGATAGCTATTTAAAAATATATTATTAATAGGCAGCCTTTTATTTGATGAGTGTGTTAAGGACAAAGTTTAAATACACTACATATATTATTCATTGGTGTAATAAGTATGTCTTAAAATATTACTTTTAACCTTCTATACAGATTTACCTTTTCTTTATTATTTTTCCTTTCATCATGCGCTTGATGGTAAGCGACATAACAACACAGTACTGCCCATAACAACACAGTCCCACTTAGCACATTTTTGTCACCCAGACATTTAAGATGTTAAATCTCTATGCCCAGTTACTATGTTGGCAATATTGCCCTATAAACTGGAACACATTAGCGCTTCTTATACTTTATTGCTTGTCGGTAAAACAACTGTCAGTGCAGTGGTGAAATACGATCCGCTTAACTGTAGAAAAAGTGTATTGACGGTTTCTAGATGAAGTACCCACCGTCATGTGGCGAATATAGCCATGACAAATGAGGTGCAAATCAGCAACATAGATCTTCTCGGTGTCGACCAGCTCACCAAGAACGTAGTCGTGTTTCTTCAGTATTGCTTCGATATCGTCATGGCCGGGGATGGGGGGTTCGTCCGTGCCCCCGCTGGATCCGCAAGCACCCCTGCAGCCGCCTTGCTGCTCCTAAAGACCACACATCACTTTCGAACCAACCTATCAGCTCAAGAAACAACTCCTACCATTAAGGCGTGGACACACCTCACTTTATTCATATTTTGACTATAACGAATGTGAGGAGTGCGTCGAGAATTTAAGCAGACTATGGTATTAATAAAGTATACATCAAGGATACGCCCGTTAACCACAGTGAAAACGCATTAAAAAAGTAATATATGTATGTTCATGAGGAAGCTACCACCGGCTCGGAATGCAGTTCTGCTGAAAAAAGCCGGCAAAAAACTCAACAGTTGCTATTTCAAAATACTGTTACGAAGTTTAATTATACAATAGATTAGCTATCCCACTTACACACACTTTAAAAAAATCAACTATGTACCGATAGAGTTACAGATGTGAAACAAAAAATAAAACATTAATATAAAATAAGGAACCAAATGGCTAAGACAAATAAATATCTACTCTTTTCACTGTCCTCTAAATGATCGATCACCGTTTACATTAGGGGTTAACTGCAAACTAAGCAAGGGTGCATTGTAAATTTCCAACAGCCCAAGTAGCACAAAATTTTCTACTACTGTCAATCAGTTAGTGGACAGGGTGGAGGCAAACATAAAAAAACTTTGTGCACACTCCGCATGCATTAGATTGAATCGAACCATCTTCATTTTCACAACTTGCTCAATTTCAGCGATGTCCTGAAACATGTCACCCATGTGTCACAAGCACCCGAAGCTCACTGGGGTTATATAGAGGCTGAGCGGGGTTGCTGTATCTTTCCGAAGTAAAGTCGATAGAGTAGGAGAAGAGTTGGGATGAGAGTAGAGCAGTAGCCATGAGTGTTTCTTTGGTCGGAAGACTTACTCGAGTGGTAGGGGCCAAGGCAGCGGCGGCCGGAGTCGGAGCCTGTTGCAGGACCGACTGTGGATCCTGCTTCAAATGGGTAAAAGAGCGTCAGACATAACTACAGTATTGCTCATTCTTCTTTATATTATATTATATTCATCTTTTTATTCTTCGTCATTCTTCCTTATATGTATTGTGTTAACAAATTATTGTATGCTACTGAATGTGCATACAATATTTTGAAAAATATACAGCCTGTTTCTCTAGCTTGTTACCTTGGTATTCAATTATAACACTTTCGCACAATGTCTAACTTCAGCATAGTTTGTAAGTAAGTCACATTTGATTAAAAAAATGTGTGTGTAGCACACGTAAGAAGTTATACTTCTTTGGCGTAACAAGATAAAAATCTCTCTAAAATATTTATTCTTCGCGTTATCCTATGTTTGTAGAGAAAACGATACTAATAATATAAAAAAGTATTTAATACATTGAAAGAAAGTTTTATATATTATTATCTAGTTAAATAAATTTTATTTAAATATCATTAAAAATTATTTGTACATAATTAAAAAAATGGTCAATTTTCGTAAAAAATGTACTCTTATCATTTTTTCCTATCGCGCCAAAAGAAGTATAACTTCAAAAATGCCTGAGTATCGAATTGTGTTAAGAACACTCGACGTGAAAATGATATTACAAAAACAACTACGGTCTCAGCTTCACCCTAACCAATAGTCAATATTTAGCACCAAGGGACGCCCTTTTGTAACATCGGTTCCTTTGACACTTTCGACAGTTTAACTCTTTGACATATTTGAACACAAAAAGGTATATCAATATAAGAATTCCACCCGTGTCACATTTTGCGCTCAATGCCAACGGTTTTCAAAGTATCTGTTTTAACGTTTATTTTAATTTTTAATATAACCGTTCGCGCCGTGGTTTCGTACTTTACG
The DNA here is from genome assembly GCA_018248075.1 of Eurytides protesilaus protesilaus. Lineage (NCBI taxonomy): Eukaryota > Metazoa > Arthropoda > Insecta > Lepidoptera > Papilionidae > Eurytides > Eurytides protesilaus. Next base: position 18,627 of record DWHR010000001.1, read on the forward strand.
GGGACGGTCGTTAAACGTCTCCGTTTACTTCATAATAATCACCGACAAACTTAACGTCATCAACTTCTTGTCAAACTAAACGGCAGAGAAAATAGTATTAAAAATTAAAAAAAGAACATCTCCTATCGATAAAGGAATGATTAAGCGACGAGTCGAGCAAGTCGTGCGGTGGATGGTAAGCGACACGCCTGCTCACAACATGACAGTGCCGGTGATTGGTACTGTACTGCTCTCATCACTCAGAGATTTAAATGAACAAACTGCGTAGGCAGACTCTGCAAAAGAATAGTATCACTAATAAGGTATAAGTAAGTTTATCTTTGATATTCAGAAATAAATGTTGCTATTTAAAAGAATAATTACAATCCCTACGACGTACAGGAAAGAGATGAGATGTGAAACATCATAACAGTTTATAGTAACAATTTGCCCGAACTGTGACAGCCACCGTAAAAGCTCAGAAATATTGAAATGAAATTGAACTTTATTCAATTAGACTTTTACAACCACTTTTGAGTCGTGGTGGAGTTACGGTGGTGGCATCCATATTTATTGCACGGCTACGGTGCTTTAACAACATCGGCTAACGGCTCACTTTCCATTAGGCTGAAGGATAACAGTGGTTGTAGGTTTCGAACCTACTATCGTATGCACATATTTAAGCAACTGCTTTTTGTGATCTGTCGAGTGAAAGTATGTTTATCAATTTCTCAGAAACACCAATCTATAAATAGTCGTAATATCTTAATGTGTTGAAAAGTTTTCTTTTTTCCAGTTTACAATCAATCTTTATAGGTGTAGTCAATAAAAGTTTTTATAAGAACCAGCTATCAAAAAAAAATCAAAAAAAATTTTCAAATTTTTTAGTTTAAAAATTTTATGGCTTTTTAATTTCCGTCAAATATATAAGTCCAAAATGACATTTTTATGTTAGTTTTTAGGTTATAATCTTTTATTTTAAAACAAAATTAGTGCAATTAATTTTTGTTTTCTCAGAAGTTTTCGAGAAATTTTGGGTTCGAAGGAATGTCCTTAAGTTATAAGCAGCCGCCTATTTCAAGAAATTTTGAAATGTTTCAAATTTAAAATTTTAAATAATCGATGTATTATTAATTCCCGAAAAATATATACGTCCAAAATGACATTTTTATGCTAGTTTTCTAGGTCAAAATCTTTTATTTTAGGATAAAATTAATGCAATTAATATTCGTTTTCTGAGCAGTTTTCGAGAACTTTTGGGGTACAAGGAATGTCCTAAATGTATAAGCAGCCGCCTAGGTCTAGAAATTTTGAATTTTTTTTTAAATTCAAAATAATTTTAATTGATTTTTAATTTCCTACAAATATATATGGCCAAAATAATATTTTTATTATAGTTTTTTGTTCAGAATCTTTTATTTTAGTATGAAAATTTATGCAATTATGCAATAAATTTTCATTTTTAGAGCAGTTTTCGAGAAATTTTGAGGTGCAAGGTACGACGTCCTTATGGTATAAGTCGCCGCCTCGGTCAAAAAATGTTGAAATTTAAAAATTTATATAAATTTATATATATTTTATATTAATTTCTTATGGATTTTTTAATTTCCGAAAAATATATACGTCAACAATGAAATTTTTATGTTAGTTTTTAGTCAATAGTCTTTTATTTTAGTAAAAAAAATAATGCAATAAATATATATAATAATGCAATATAAAATTTAATGCAATAAATTAAAATTTTTGGTATGATTTTATGTATCAAATATCATAAATTTTACATATAATAAAATCTCTGCAATTTTACCTACATACACTTCTCAATACAAACTGTCGTATCTAATAATCATCCGTGCGCACTATAAGCTGTAAAAAAAAGTTCAATTGCTCTCTTGTACGGCCGGTTCGTGACGTCAGATCGATCCCGTGACACTACGCTGTGACGCGCGTCCCACTGGCGCATGACGGCACCGGGATTAAAACGGTCTGTAATGAACGATGCGCCACTTGGCAAACCGAATAACGACCAGTCAGATACAATATATATATATATATATATATTTACGTACGTACATAGACACACACACACACACACACACACACACACACACGTTATGAATATCTTGATCGCTTGTAAG
>DWHR010000002.1:0-20280 GCA_018248075.1 Eurytides protesilaus protesilaus
GTATATATTTTATTGGGTTAATATTATACTAATTTGACAAATAAATTGTATCTTTTTCTCGTCCCCTTTATTATTAATGATGAATCTAAGCGATTATCAATATTCATCCCTGACATGAATTAATTTAATTTTTTTAAATTTTAGAAAAAGTCGGCCGCGTAAATCTTTGAACTTACCGTTTTTGGTAAATATTAAGTATTATAGGAAATTCAAATTTAAAATTATCTTTATTCAAATAGGCTATTACAAGTACTTTCAAATCGTCACATTTTTAAATGTCAATGTTGTCAGTCTGCAACGAATCTACCATCGGATCAGAATGCAGCTCTGCTGAGAAGAGCCGGCAAGAATCTTAACAGTTGCTTTATTAAAAAAACGATGTTACAATATGACTCAATCAACTTCATTCCACATATATTGGTCTGACATAAACTCTATAGCATGCATGCAATAGACTTTATATAAAAATGTATTCATTTTATTTTTATTTAAACCGTTTAAATAAGTAAAGTATAAAAAAATAATACAACAAACTATAAGTAAATATAAACAAATAAGTAAAAACTGAAGTCCAAGCGGAGCAAGACCTCAAAACACTGCTATTTCATACTGCATATTGGAATCTTTGTAGTATAAACTAACAGTGTCTACATATATAAACAGATATATATCCTTTATACTAACGTCTAATCACTTATTCTGTCACTTATTCATTAATAAACCCATAGTTTAAAAAAATAAGACATGCACGTAAGAACCATTAAATACTCAAATCCAAACTAAAAGAAACCTAAGTATAAATCCCGCTATTAAAGCTAGAAAAATTGTTTGTGTTTTGTTATATATGAAGGAAATATAAAAACCAAATAAAGCTTATCACCTAAAGGAACTAAATTGAAGATCTTTTTACGATACCCGCAAGTGACGCTAACGATTACGATTGCATTTTTGTATTAACAATAGCGCAGTATATGTATGTATAGTTTGAAACTACATTCCTTAGAATAAAGGAACTACCTTTGTAGTGAAACACTGCGTTAGTTATGTAACACAAAGAGCTTCTGACGTGTATTCGCAGTACAGAAGTATATTTTTCTTTAACAAAGTATGTATTGTCAAGCATGTCAATCGTCTTACTTTCGTGTCTACATGCTTCCATAGAAATTTTAAGTTTTATGAACAATACATAACTTAATAAAAACATATGACTTTCATGTTTCTCTTATTCTGGAAAAATATTCCATTTTGAAAAATATTTATACGTGTTGCGGTCGGTAAGCTCGTTATCAGAATACAAAAGGAGCCTTCTCTAAAATACAACTCTCTAAGTGGTGGGACTCTTGAAGAGTTCAACTAGGGCGGTGCCACTGCATTGCCAGATATTCTGCTAAGTGACGAGCGCAGCCAAGTATGTTTTATGTTACTGTGTTGTTATGGGCAGACGTAACGCTTACCATCAGGCGAACGACTTTCTCGTCTGGTCACTTTATCTCGTAAAAAAAAACTACTAAAGTACTAAAATGTCATGAGTACTTAAATATCATGAGTACTGAAATGTCATGAGTAAGGTCATGAATAGATGCAAGTGAGCGGAAACAGAAACGGAACTTGGTGGAGGAAGAGCCGACTACAATGCTTGCCATCGCCTCTTAGAAGATCACCACTCTTTGGACGGTCGGAGCGTACGGGAGTGCTTAGAATTCATGAAATTATTTTAAGTAAGTTATTGTGTTGAATTTTGCCAATTAAGTGATTAAATCAATGTTATTGTTACAACAGATTTTTAGTGCGTATCACTTCTTAATTGTATATAAATTTCCTTATTGTCTTTAATTCTATTTTTTGTAAAAAATAACTCGTTATTTAAAATAAAAAAATGCTGCTATATCAGATAAGTTTATTATCGTGCGTTAATTATCACCATCATCTTGACTTGGCAAATGTTCACTTGTGGCGGTGATCACTTACCATCAGGTGAATTGCCTGCTCATCTGTCTTTTACCCAAAAAACAAAAATTCTACCCCAGCGGTCATCACTTACTGTGTACACAGTATCCAACGCAGAGCCATCCCAATCATCGACGACCAAGTCTTTTCCGAGCACCTTGATTCCTTGGCCTTACACAGAGAAGTTTTATCTCTCTGCGTATTGTATAGAATGTACCATGGGGAGTGTTCAGACGAATTGTACGGACTAATACCTGCTGCTAAATTTCGCGACTACACAACGCGACAAACAGCCAGATACCATCGCTTCCATCTTGATGGCTGGCGATTCACCACCGTGCGCTTCTCATGGCATTTTCTGTCTCGCACAACCAACACGTGGAATAAGTTGTCGCCAGCGGTATTTCCGGACCGATACGACTTAGGGGGGGAAGAGAGCCTACACCCACCTTAAAGGCCGGCAACACATTTGCGAGTCCCTAGATGTTGCAGATGTCCATGTGTAGAGGTGTTCACTTACCATCAGGTGAGCCGCTGGCTCGTTTGCCTCTTACTTGAAAAAAAAAAAAGCTAGGGGGCGCTCGGTTAATGATTGGCGCTACATGGGCTAGAGGTACCTCTGTGTCTACATTATGTAGTTATTAACGAAACACGGAATGTAATAGGGAAAAATTGTCGTTTTGACATAAAATTAAAGAGAGCTTTTTTGAAATTGAGATTTAAAAGATTGAGAAGAGGTATGCAGAAAGTAGTAAAAGTTTTTATACTTGGATTAAAATTAACACTTATACACAGCGTTGAATACGATGAAATTTTTAATAATACAATGACTAATCCTAGATTATTCCATGACGAATGTTTAATGTAAGAAAAGGAGTTGGCTAAATATGATCAATCCGAAAAATTAATATTCTTTAAAGAAGCTTCTACAATAATTTTTTACGTGAGACAAGTTGGATTGGCGTGTCGCTATCCATCAGGGGCACGTTTCGCTCTACTTCATACTTTATCTCCCAAAAAATAAAAATAAAAACAATTTTCAACTAATTAACCTCTAAGTAAAAAAAAAAAAAACTGTAAATAAATTCTTTCAATCTCGGGAAATAACTAAACTAAACATGTCAGCATTCAAACATATCCAGAAGTGCAAATAAGTTAAATTAATAAACCGGACACCCTCTCCTATGTGCTCGAAATAGGAATTACTTGAACCGATAAGTTGCACTACCAGTATGAATTGTTAGCACATTACTTCGACTGGAATTTCAGACAGTTAATAATTAAATTTATGTGTTATATTTATGTTTCTCTCTCTTTTTCTCTTAATTTTCCCCACTTTTAAATAGCGATGATAAGTGTGGCCATTGGGACTTCAAACAAGTTTTTTTTTCGTTCAATAAATTTAAAATAAAGCGCCCGTTCACTGTATTATTACGGTTCTATTTCAAAGTACAACAGTTTTAAAGTAGAGAAGATTGAATAAATTCACTTATATACTTCCAAAAGATTTACGAAAAATGTCTATCGGAACAAAATATGCCGGGCAGTACCGCGCTCCGTGGCCGGTGAGATTCCACACCCGCAGCGCCAATACATAAATCACCAAAAAAATTTAAATAAAAAGGAGAAAATATATAAAATAAAGTTTATTTCTACTACAATGAAAATTAGCCTGAACATTGTAGCCCATTTTTTTATTTTGAATATTGATATTCATGGACGTTTTATTTGGAACATTTATTAAGTGACTTCACTGCAATTTTTAAGCAATAAAATAAAAATTTAAAAAATGTTATCCGTATTAAAAAAAAAAAAAAAAATTGATAATAGAAACAGGTTTATGCATAAAAAAATAGGCTCTTAAAGATACGTTTACTCTATGTTTATCTTAAAATATAATCAATAAATCAATACAAATGTCCACTTTTAATAAGTGGTCCGACTGGGGAGGTACCACTGCATTGCCAGTTATTCTGCCGCTAAGCAGTAGGGTGTTAGCACTACTGTGTTCCGGTTTGAGGGGCAATGATGCCAGCGAAATTACAGGGCAAAGAGACAGACCACCTTATATCTCAGGGTGACGAGCGTGGCGCAGCGCCAGGCGCTTTGCGTCTGGTACAGTGTTGTTATGGGCGGGCGTGACGCTTACCATCAGGCGCGCGACTTGCGCGTCTCGTCACTTTATCTAATAAAAAAAACCTGTGCGAAATCGGGATGAGCCGCTAGTTCTTATATAAATTGTTTGTAATAAACATATAATAGTAGAAAGTTTCTTCATACCATGTTTATTGCACACGATGACGATAACTTTACTGATAACCTTTTTAAACCTCAAAAATGGTATTTCTTTGTGGTCTGATAAGGCGTCGTTGTTTATTGTTCTCCGTTAACCGTCATCATGTCCTTTTGCTATCTCTTTCTTTGGTCGCATGGTAACCACCAAAATGATTTTTGAGTATACTTCTCTCTCTCTCTCTCTGTGGTATTTATATTTTGTGTTAAAGTGTATAGTGTACAGAAATGGAAGAGTACTCTAATTCAGGAAACTTATTTGTAGGTAGGGATGTGTCTCAAGAGCGGTATCGTCAAAAAAAAAGCTAATTAATCAACAGTTAAGTTGTTACAGGAACCTAATCATGGAAAACTTTATATTTTAATCAATACGTCTGATGTGATAACACTGCATTGCCAGTTATTCGATCGCTAAGCAGTAATGTGTTACACGTTTTGGTTTGAAAGGCAATGATGCCAGTGTAATACTGAGCATAGAGATATAACATTTTAAATCTCTATGCAAGCTGGTTTTTTGTAGCACTATGCTGTTATAGGCAGGCAACTCGCTTACCATTAATCGTACGATTTGCTCATCCCGTCACATCACACATCACATAAAAATATAAAAAAATAATTTGAAACTAAATTACACTATCCTTCTTTGCGGTTATTTATAATGTCGCTAGGTTACCATCTTAATTTTTATTAATGTAATGTTATATAAATTATAATAAAGAAAAATCCCGTGAAATATTAAACGCGATGAGCGCTGTTAATCATTTCAAGGATTATTTCAAAAAGCTATATATTAACGGTTTACGATTACGATTATTATTTATATATATCTAAACAATAGGACTCTTGTAGAGTCCGACTGGGGACAGGCAGTAGAGTGTAAGCACTATTGTGTTCCGGTTTGAAGGACTATGATGCCAATGAAATTACAGGGTAAAGGGATAGACCATCTATTATATCTGGGTGACGAGCGCAGCACAGAGCCAAAGACGCTCTGTGTGCTACTATGTTGTTATGGGCAAGCCTGACGCTTACCATCAGGCGCATGATTTGTTGGTCCGGTCAATTTATCTCGTAAAAGAATGCTTCGTATCCTAGCTGTACATTAGCCTGTATTGGGAGTATAACCCTAAACCCCTTATTACCGAATTGAACCGATGTTATATCACATGTTAGCAAAAATAATGCCGACATCGTATTATGCGGGTAATCCCCTGGCGATGACCGAAGCAAAATCAGTGGTCAGCAACATACGTTCTATTTAGTTAAATTTGATACTATTTCAAAATAATGATTGTCATTTCATGTTTCGCCCGCGGCTTTGCTTGCGTGGATTACGTTTTTATGCAGTTCTTCCACCGTTTCTCTGTTCCGAATCATGCGTGTAAACACGATCAAACATATTTTCTAATTTCACTGAAAAAAAACAGTTAATAAATATAATGTGGAGATATGTTGCCTCTTCTGTTCTTTGAAGTCGAATTAAGTGGAACTTTAAATTAAATCTTATATATATACATATATATCTATATCTAGATCTAGTTTAGAAATGTTAGTCTAGACAATTCTTTTTTTTTACGAGATAAAGTGACGAGACGAGCAGGTCGTGCGCCTGATGGTAAGCGTCACGCCTTCCCATAACAACACAGTATCACACAGAACGTGCTTGGCTCTATGGTGCGCTCGTCACCCAAAGATATTAGATGGTCAATCTCTCTGCCCTGTAATTTTACTGGTATCATTGCCCTACAAGCTGGAACACAGTAGTGCTTGCACACTGTTTGGCGGAAGAATATCCGACTGGGGCGTTACCACTGTAACGCCCCAGTCGGACTCGGCAAGAGTCCTACCACTTTCTTACTTACTTTGTGAAGTAAGATAGATAGAAGCAATAGAATCCAAAATTTATTGCTGTTAACTAATTTTTACTAAAATGAAATGTAACTAATAGTACATGAATAAACTTTTCTTAATCAATTTCTCTTAGAGATTATATTAAGCCAATTGACAAAAAAACAAGAAAAACACGCAAGAATTAATAAAGAAATAAAAAATCCATTTATGCATCTCACGTTTTAATTTTTCACGAATTTTGAAGGTGCCAAACTAACAATATAATCTTTAACACGTAAACATATTTAATAGTTGCTTATATGGAGAAATAATAATTTGCTTTTCAAGAGTATTATTTCATTTTCAATAGAACCAACATGAATAGAAGGACAAGGCTTTTAGTTTTTATTTTATTTTATTTTCTTCTTTATTTAGTAGTTGCAAACATTTTTTATATCGTTATTAAATTATAAGCAGAAAATTAAATTAAATTTGTTTCAACCCTCTCACTGAATTATCTGTTATGAAATTCCCCAGTCTTATCGTAAAATAATTATTCTATTACTCACTCTAATATTGCAATAAGTTTTTATAACAGAAAAATAACACACGAAGAGGAACTTACACATAGGTTTCCTCTCCTCAAGAAATTAGTCAAGTTAGTGTTTTTTAAAATCACATTCAAATATCAAAAATTTTAAAAGTAAAAATAGACATGTAATTTCACTCAAATAATTATGCTAAGAATATATGCATTTTATCACAGTAACATGTACGGTAGGTATACATCTGTCACTAATGAATTCCCTTAGACAAACACGAGAAGCAGACCTTAAGAAATTTTTTAAGAGATAAAGCGATGAACTGAGCAAGTCGTGCGCCCCATGGTGAACGCCACGCCTGCCCATTGCATTTACAATACCAAACAGAATGTGCCTGACGAACTCTGCAAAAGATGCCTACCATTTTTAAAAAATAAAACTTAACATCAACGAAACCTAATTATGTTGTGTTGATTTTTATTATATTTAGCTTATCTTTATCAGTCGCAGTTTACAAAAATTATTTTTGTACGTATTTTTTACGTATTTTTCCAACGAAGGAATGGAAAAAAGCATTAAAAATAAAATAAGATCAAAATGTTTCCATGAACTGCAAACTTTTAAGTAAATGGTTTGGGTTCAAACGTAAGGTAATTGTAGTCAATTTTAGGATTTTACACGAATTAGGCTTACCACCATATGCTTGAGAAGATGTTTCGAGTATTTTGGACACGTTGCGAGAAAAAGAGGCGCTAATCTTGAAAAACTACTGCTGACGGACAAATTAAACATAAAAAGATCCAGAGGTAGAAACCCAATAAGTTGGTCAGATCAAATCAGCTCCACGCTGAATACCACATTCTGCGATGCTATCTATACCACCGAAAATAGGACAAGGAGGCGAAAGATAGTTCAGGAGAAAGGTCAAGATCCTCAGCATTGAGGAAGAACGACACAAGCAGGAGGACCATTTCTTCTATGAAGCTTCATCAGGATACCGAACCTATGGACGTTTAAAGTTTCCACGATTTGAAAAAGCCTTACATCTGCAGGGTTACGCATGAAGATGAACATACTTATTACTATTTTATAACTGAAAGTCGATTTATTGTGTATTTTTGAAGTGTCCTCATAATAATACAGTTAATTGTACTCACCCCACATGCAACGATTCGAAATATTATCCAACGGTGTGGACGACATTAATGAATAGGCATATAGTCTATAAATGACATACAGGACGTCCGAAATACAAGAATCGACTACAATATTATAATATATTTAATCATATATTTTCATATGACTGAATTGAAAATGACTTTAGTTTTTTGATTGAACCATTAAAACATCACAGATCTTACAAAAAACAACATCAACAAGTGTTATAGGATAATTTATTGTATTATATGATATGATATGATGTTATTTGATATAATACGCCAATATTATATAATAATAATTTAAAAATAAATCAGTGTAGTTTAAAGCAGTTAAAAAAAATTGGCGTCGTGTTCTTATGGGCATGGCACTTGCCTTGAGAAGCACCATCTTCTTTATCAAAAATCTCTGGATGGCGAGTGTAGCTGTGCCAGACGCGTTCTGTGCGGTACTGCATTGTTGTTATGTTAGGCTATATTGTTGTCGCTTCTATATTCTTAAAATATTAGAATGTATGATAAATCTGTATGTAAAAGGTGAATATATAAAGTCTGTGTCCGAACTTGTAACCGACGAAATTAAATTAAGATACTTTGTTTTAGATTTTTTCTTACTAAGATTACACTGGTACTGAATTTCTCATCTCTTCACAGGCAACTGTATAAATTGATAACAGGAATTATTACAATAAAATGCTAAAATAATACGCAATTTTAAACCAAACTTAGCGAATCTAATATCAGTATTAAAATATTATGCAAAACATAACAGTGACAAACACAACAATACATAATAAACATCCTGTATTTGCTTGTTACCATATTGACATGAGCAAAGTAATATATAAAAAAAAAACAACGAATGCTTGCGCGCTCAGTGTAGTTTCTGGTACGAATCAAGATGCTGCTTATTACATTCTCTTCAATTTTGGGTAAGAAATATTTTTTTATACCAATTGATAGATATTTATACCGGCATATTTTATTTAATGATATTTATGAACCAAAACAAAGTTGCTCTACCTTTCAATTAACTTCTCAAACTATAGCATAGGAGCCAGAAAAAGTCCGACTTCATTTTATAAATTATGTTGAAATTTATGTCTTTTGTAGGGGATTATTAGCTCATATGAAATTTTGTTACGGTTACGGTGTTTTAATAAGTGTCATCGGGATTTATACTATGACGTATAGTGGTCTGAAGTATAAGTGGTAGACTGGAGCGGTACCATTGGATTGCCAGATATTCTGCGCCAAGTAATAGTGTGTAAGCACTACTGTGTTCCGGTTTAAAGAGCAATGATGCCAGTTAAATTTCAGGGCAATGAGATGGACCATGTTATATCTCTGGGTGACAAGCGCAGCATAGAACTAGGCACGCTCTGCGTGGTACTGTGTCGTGACAAGTGTGATGCTTACCATCAGGCGTACGACTTGCTCGTCACTTTCTCTTTTCTCGTAAAAAAACTCTCTTACAATTTTATGATGTTCAGGAGTTTATGGTGATGTTTTTACATTATGCCAAATGTGAGTCCGAAGAATGCCAAGTGTGAATTTTATCCTAAAATTACTAAAGTAAATAAAAAAAACTAATACTTTATGTATCCTCTTTATACAGCTTCTTTGCTTTAAAAAATGTTTAATTAAAATGATAAAAAAATTGTTAACTGACCAGACGAAGTTCTCTATCTTTGCAATTCGGTGAAGAACCAAGCAAATGGATTAAGGAAAACGGTTTATTTAATAAACATATAATTATAGTAAAATGGGATTAATAGTAATTTATTTTAAACACGTTACTGCATATTAATTTAGTAATTTAGAAAGGACTAGAAAATATAATATTAAAACTATATACGATTACCATAGCTCTTAAAGACCCAAGAGTATATCAATTAATTAGTACTTCCATTCTGTTCTATCTTCCAAAATGTTCTTTGAAGAAAAATGTACTATTATTACGTTTTACACAAATGTTATTGTCAAGTTGTTAATTTTGATTGAATTTAACCTTAATTAATTATGGACTTGAACGAACCTTTAACATCTGAAATGACAAAAAACGAATGTGATGACGATTTTGGTATTAAAAAAATTCTCTTAATCCCTAAATACGAGTATATCCTAATTCGCAATACGATACGAGCGTACAAATTACAAGTAGTTAAATTGTATAATGAGTTTTATAATAGGACTTTTCTGCAAAGTCCACCTGAGGTGAAACGACTGCAGGGCCTGTTATTCTACCGTTATGCAGTTATGTGCAAGCCTCATTGTGTCCCGGTTTAAAGGGCAATGTTGCCACAGTTATTACTGGGCACGAATAACTGCTTAATACTAACGAGAGTACCCCAAGCAGGTTCTGTGTGGCACTGTGTATTTATAGGCAAGAGTGTCGCTTTCTTTCAGGCGTACTACTTATTTATCTTTTATTTTATCTTTAACTCCTAGCACTTAAAATAAGGATCGTGATGGCATAATGTCTTTTTTCGCCAGCCATTGCAGGCTTTTCCACAGTGTTTTCGAGCGATGAGAAGTTCTTCCGACGTGATTACACATATTTCGAGGAGTACAACGCTTTCTACAAGCTGCATCGGACCGACATCGACATTTCTTGGGAGGAAGCTTTCCTAACCTGCGACGATGAAGGGGCCAAATTGTTTGTTATTGATAGCTACTTCTATCACGTATCTCTTGCATCTACGGATCTCGGGTGGTACCACTGCATTGTTTGTTATTTATCCTAGAAGGAAGTACTCAAATTCATAAAGTTCATGTTTGATGCCAGCGCAATTCCTGGGCATAGAGATTTATTTATTTTACAAACTGACAACAGAAATTACTTAGGATTTATATTGAGAGACATTGATGTAACTGAAGTTTACTTGGTGTGAATATAACATGCTAAATTATTATAGGAACAAGATATAAAATTTTAAATATTTGTGGTTCTATATTGTTATGGTCAGACGTGCTGCTTAGCAACAGACGAATTAAATTATTTAATAATAAAAACGCATGATATTAAATTAAAAACATATAGCTATAACTCCCTAGTGCGAGGAGGCGTTGACTTTTAATACATAAAAAGGGTAATAAGTTAAGATTCGATGAGGTATCCCTTTTGTATAACTTGTGTAATATTATTACTATTGCTTTGATTAAACCAAAGACGCTTGATCTTTCACAGGGCGTATAATTCCAGAATTTACGCAGCGTGTTGCCCATAGAGAAGGCGCTGAATCCAGGTGTCTCGTCATGTCCGTACGCGCGGGTTCATTCCACGTCGAATCTTGTAAATATAGAAGGGCGTTCATTTGCAAGAAAACCGATGATGAATCCTGCCCAACTGCTGATTCTGGTACCTAACTATACTTTATACTTTTCTTATCACACGATCAGAATGATGAGCACGGTAATTCTTAATGTTATGAATATTAAAATGTTATAGGTTTATAGATTCATTTTCGTATTCGTTGTTCATTAAGAAAACTAGGATTGTTATGAATTTTTGGTATCTATACTGTGATCTAAACATTATATCTATATTTAGGCCGGAGTACAATGAAGTAAAAATAAAGACTGGTTTAAATACTAACGATGGGTCGTCGACGTATTTAACATAAACGAAACTAGACCGTCTATTCTTAAAAATCTTCGCGTCTATTAACAAGTTGAATTCGTTGACTAGTCTATAAATAAAAAAAAATATACACAACAATTATTTCTTCATTCTTTCCACATCTAGGACTGACTCAACAAATAATAACTATGCTTCAGACGTATTTTTGGACAAAATTCTTTTTAAACAATTATTCACTACCTAAACTTCGATTCCTTACAGTAAAAGACAAAAATATATAAAAAAAAATCATATTATATCAGTCTTATCTTTTACACTTACAAAAATACATATTTTTACTCACTCTGACATCATTTAACATGCAAAATGTCACTCTCTGCTACTTTGTTTACAGTTCATATTTATCAGTTCAAATCAACCGTACGTAAACGTATAAATCGACTTAGTTTAAACGTCGCCTTCACGTCGACATTCGCTAAGACATTTGTGAAGTTTTAGTTTAGCCGTCTAAACATTCAACAAGTCAATGATTCTTGAACCGTCCATAGGTCGGTTCTACGTAAACTATGTACGTCTTTGCGTTAACAGTCGCTACGAACGGACCTTTCAGTTTAGTTGCCAAAAGCTTGGACTAGTCCATTGATTATTCTTCATCCGTTCAATCGTCGAGTGGACGTAGATCGACGGTTTAACTAGTCCGTTCATTCAACGCTCATCGCTAATGTATACGTATGTTCCATTGCTATGCCTCCCCTGTACTAAGGAAAGAAGATGCCAGTGCGAGTTGACGGACTTCCGATAACTTCACTAAAACGAACATATTATTATTGCAAAATTAGTATCAAATTGTTCGAAACCCCTGAAAATATAGTACTCTGCCTATTGATTGCCAGGTGTTCCTATATATATCATATATATCAAAAAAGCAGTAATGTGTAAGCATCGCTGTTTTCTGGTTCGAAGAGCAATATTGCCAGTTTATTACAGGGTAATATAAAATCTTAAATCACCGGGTTATTAACGCAGCGCAGTGCAAAACTTGTTCTGTGTTGTACTAAGTTGTTATGCATATTAAGGTAGCCGTGTCGCTTAGAATCAGGCGCATGACTTGCTTATCCCGTCACTTTATCTCTAAAAGAAACATGCAAAGCTCTGCTTATTTGTTTCAGCCTATGTGTATTCTAAGGAAACAAAGAAATGTTACAAGGTAAATAAAAGATCAAAAACTTGGTATGATGCAATGCACACATGTTTCATGGAAGGTGGCATTTTAGTAATACCTACCGGAAATATACAATCACCGTTATTACCACGACTTGAGAAAAACGAACATTATTTCATAGGAGCACGGAGAATACTGCCGCACAGCCCTTTCTACGACTTAGCAGGTAACTGCAATAATAAATAAGTAATATAGTGCATTAGTTTTAACAGTAACTTCTTTTTGACCGAATTCAAAAAGGAGGCGATTCACAATTCATTTCACTTTTATATGTGACTTCCGAAAGGAGTGGACATTCTTAATTTATTGTTAATTTTAGTTTGGATGTTAAATTATGTTCCTGGCAAGTGAAAACCGATTTTATAATTTTTTTTTATCAGGGATATATTATACGATTGGTCCCATATGAGTTTAATTGTTATTAGAAATTTAATTTATATATACTGGCTATTTCCTTAGAATCAAGTAGAGAAGATCTTTAAGTTATTATTATATTTACGAAACGTCAGTTGTTTTATAAAATTTTACTCAATATCAGGAAAACCCAAAAAGCGAGGAGGAAATGTGAGTTAGATTGTGGTAGTTGTAAGTGGTTGTATGATATTGAAATTACTTACGGTGTGGGTATTTGGTTGCCATGGGAACAATAATTTATTGAATTTGGGTTTTCTGTTTATCTGCTACTGTCATTCTAGCATTATTTTATAGAGAAATATATATTCTTCTATTTGTTAACATTTCTTTATTATTACTTTATATTAATTTTTTCTAGGAGCTCAGTTCAAAATATCTGAAGATGCTCAAAATCAAAAAGGAAATTGTATAGCACTAACTTATGGGTACCGAAAACTCAATGAGGATTTTGGATTTTCAATATACTCATATGATTGCAACCATACCTTGCCATTTATCTGTGAAATGCAAGTTAAGGGATGAATGTAGCATGATTGTTTAGTTGGATTTTTTTTAAAATTAAAATGATAAATAATTTATTTTTTATTTTCCTTATATAATAATTCAGTTCTGTTCTATCAATAAACATCATATGACATCATAATTAGAAAGTGAGCACTATACGAGTGTGTATTTGTTATCAAGACATTTTAAGTAAGGCCTAATTTTATGTTTAAGCAATTCTGACTTGAAATCGTTTTATAATTATCATCTTTACAGTAAGCCAGTACAGTGGTATTTCACCGATACAGTAGTATTTTAATGCAGAGTTTTAGTTTTTAAGTTTTGAGAATCCCCTCCCCTCCTCCTAAATATTTAGTTGAAAGGTGTGTACATTAAGTAGTAGCAGTAGTTGTTAACGAAACACAGAATGTAATAGGGAAAAATTCTCGTTTTGTCCTATAAATAAAATAGTACAATTTTGAAATTGAGATTTAACAGATGAAGAAGTGGTGTACAGGAAATAGTAAAAGCTTTTATACTTTGATTAAAATGAACATATATACCCAGCGTCGAATGCAAAGAAACTTTTAATAATACAATAAGTAATCCTAGATTATTCTATGACTAATGTTTAATTTAAAAAAGGAGTTGTCTACATATGACCAATCGGAAAAATTCATACTCATTATAGAAGTTTCTACAATAATCTGTTACGTAAGTCATGTTGGGTTGACTTGTCGCTACTTCTCAATACTTTATCTCGTAAAAAATAAAAAAAAAACAATTTTCAGCTAATTTACCTTCGAGTTAAAAACAAAAGCATTAAATAAATTCTTTCAATAACTAAATGATTGTTAACCGAATTAAAATTTCTCAATAGTTTTAAGTTATATATGTTTTATGGGAGATTGAATATATTCACTTACATATACAAGTAAAAAACTACTTTATTTATAATATACATATCCGAACCAAATATCAAAACGGTTTCATTTGACGAAAGAAATTGATAACAGAAAATTTATTCCCTATGTGTTCGACAATTCTTGTACATACATTTCTATGCCTAATCGATATTATTATGTATTAATTATATTGTTACCATCAGTAAATATATGAAAATAATTTAATATATGTAAGATAAAAGAGTTCTTTAACGATAATAAAAAATACATGCACATATGTTTATAAGTAAATATACATTTGTGCATGTATTTTTAGTAAGTTGAAAAACGAGACGTGCATTTCCACGTCATATACCACACACATCACTACCACATAAACACAAAGAACGTCTTGAATTAACGGTACAAATCTGAATCGAAATACTTGCCCATAACAAAAGAGTATTTTGAATTACATAGGTTTAAAATTGCTGATTCGGTGCTGAATTAGTCATTCAGATATATAAGATGTCCTATCTCTATGCCTAGTAATTACCCTGGCAATATTGCCTTTCAAGCCGGAACACATCAGTGCTGATGCACAAAGTTTTAGCAGTAACCTTTACATTTGTACAATCTTAAATGGCATACCAATGGTATGCCATTTAAGATTGTACAAATGTACAACCTTAAATGACATTATTAATATTAATGAATATTGCCAACCGTAATAGGAAGACATAACTTTTCTTTTATGGTCAAAACCTAGTGCCTTACGTTTTTTTAAATTTCCTTATTTATTTATAATAAGCACAAGTAATGTTTATAACAGGATAAGCGACTGTCAGACGTAAATATTTCTTCATTCGTATTTAAATGTTTATTTAATTTTGTATATCATTATTAATTCTAATATAATACATTGTTATATAAATTGTTTATAATAAACATATAATAGTATAAAGTTTCTTTATACTATGTTTATTGCACACGATGTAACAACTTTACTGATAACCTTCATAGACCTCAAAAATGGTATTTCTTTGTGCTTTCATAAGGCGTCGTTGTTTATTGTTCTCTGTTAACCGTCAACATGTGCTTTTGCTATCCCTTTCTCTGGTCATATGGTAAACACTAAAATAATTTTTAAGTGTACTTCTCTCTCTTTCTCTTTATAAAAAGAGATTTTTATCTCTCTCTCTCTGTGGTAATAAATTTATATTTTGTGTCAAAGTTTATCGAGTACAGAAATGGTAGAGTACTTTGATTCAGGACAATTATTTGTAGGTAAGTATGTGTCTCACAAGCGGTATCGTCAAAACAAAAGCTAATTAATCAACAGTTAAGTTGTTTCACCACGTTAATCACGGAAAAGTTTATATCTTGCAGAATCTGCTTGCGGTGTTAACACTGCATTGCCTGTTATTCGATCGCCAAGCAGTAATGTGTAATACTACTGCATTTTGGTTTGAAACGCAATGATGCCAGTGTAATCACTGAGTATAGAGATATAATATTTTAAATCTCTATGCAAGCAAGTTTTTCATAGTATTATGCTGTTATAGGCAGGCAACTCGCTTACCTTTAATTGATATATATACATATTAATTGCTGTGCTCGTCACATCACATCACACATCACATCAAAGAAAAAATAAATTTATGAATTTTGTATGCCGGTGTAGAATATAAATCGAAAGGCCAATATCAAACTAAATTACACTCTCCTTCTTGGCGGTTATAATCATTAATAATGTCGCTAGGTTATCATCTTAAATATCATGTAATGTAATGTTAACCATATTAAAGAAAAATCCTGTAGAATATTAAACGCGGTGGGCGTTGTTAATAATTTCTGGGATTATTTTAAAAAAACTATATATTAACGGTCTACGATTACATTATTATTGTTATTAATATTTATATATCTCTAAATAATAGGACTATTGTAGAGTCCGACTGGGGACAAGCAGGAGTGTGTAAGCACTAATATGTTCCGGTTTAAAGGACCATGATGCCAATGAAATTACAGGGTAAAGAGATAGACCACTTACTAAAACTGGGTGACGAGCGCAGCTCAGAGCCAAAGACGCTCTGAGTGAATTTTGCTGGTCTCGTCAATATATCTCGTAAAAAAAGCTTCGAATTCTAGCTGTACATTAGCCTTTATTGGGAGTATAGCTCTAAACCCCTTATTACCGAATTGAACCGATGTCATATCACATGTTAGCAAAAATAATGCCGACATCGTATTATGCGGGTATTCCCCTGGTGATGGCCGAAGCAAAATCAATGTTCAGCGACATACATTCTATTTAGTTAAATTTGATACTATTTCAAAATAATGATTGTCTTTACATGTTTCGCCCGCGGCTTTGCTTGCGTGGATTACGTTTTTATGCAGTTCTTCCACCGTTCCTCCGTTTCGAATCATGCGGGAAACAAGTTCAAACATATTTTCTAAATTCACTGAAAAAAACAGTTAATAAATATAATGTAGAGATATGTTGTCTCTTCTGTTCTTTGAAGTCGAATTAAGTGGAACTTTAAATTTATTATTAAATTTTATGTACACATATATTTAAATATCTATTTTAGACTAGTTAACTCTAGATGTAGATCTAACTAGTCTAAACTAGATATTACTAGAACTGTTAGTCTAGACAATTCTTTTTTTTACGAGATAAAGTGATGAGCCGAGCAGGTCGTGCGCCTGATGCGTATATTATCGAAAAAAATATCGATATCTCTGCTTTTCGAAGTAGTATTGTATTCTCTTATTAACCTGCTTAATGGAGCAGGTTAATAACAGAATACAACACTACTTGTGTATGTATGTGACTCACGAGCGGTTGAGTTTAAGTTAACTTGTCACCACACACCACCACATCATGGAAAAGTTTATATTTTGCAGAGTTCGTCTGCGGTAGTACCACTGCATTGTCAGTTATTCCATCGCTAAGTAGTAATGTGTAACACTACTGTGTTTTGGTTTGAAGGGCAATGACGCCGTTATAATGACAGAGCATAGAGAAAAAACATTTAAATATCTATGCAAGCAGGTTTTGTGAAGCACTATGCTGTTATGGACAGGCATCTCACTTACCATTAATCGTACTCTTTCATATTGGCTCGTCACGTTACCAGATCAATGAAATAAAAAAAAATTATGAATTTTATATATCGGTGTAGAATATGAATCGAATGGCCAATATGAAATTAAATTGCTCTCTCCTTTTTGGTGGTTGTCATTATATAAAATGTCGCTAGGTAACCATTTTAATTATCCTTAATGTAATGTTATGTTTATTATAATAAAGAAAAATTCTGTAAAATACTAAACACGATGAGCGTAATGTGCGCGATGTTAACAATTTTAAGAATCATTACGAAAAGCGATATGTTAATGGTGTGACTCTAAGCGGTGGGACTCTTGCTGAGTCCAAGCAGTAGTATGTAAGCAACGTGTTCTGGTTTAAACGGCAGTGATGTCAGTGAAATAACAGGGCAAGGAGATAAACCATCTACTATTTCTGAGTGACGAACGCAGCAGAGAGCCAAGCACGCTCTCTGTTGTTATGGGCAAGCGTGACACTTACCATCAGGCGCAAGGTTACCATCAGGTGCACGCCTCGTCACTTTATCTTGTAAAATAATGCTTTGAAACCTAGCTGTACATTAGCCTGTTTTTGGAGTGGAACTCTTAACCACTTAGCATCGAATTGAACCGACCTCATATCACATGGTAACAAAAATAATGCCGACGTACTATTATGCGAGTGTTCCCCTAGTGATGACCTAAGCAAAATTGATTGTCAACAACACACACTCTATGTAGTTAAGATTGATAATAATTCAAAATAATAAATTTTCTAGCTGCTAGACGTAATTTCTAAGTGGTAGGACTCTTGCAGTGTCCGACTGGGGCAGTACCACTAGACAGCCAGATATTCAGCCGCTTGCAGTAGTATAAGAACCACTGTGTTCCGATTTGAAGGACAATGATGTCAGTGAAATTACAGACCATGTAATATTTCTGGGTGACGAGCGCAGCGCAGAGCCAATTACGCTCTGTTTGGTAATGTGTTGTTATAAGCAGGCGTAACGGTTACCATCAGACGCACGACTTGCTCGTCTAGTTACTTTATCTCGTAAAAAAATACTCTAGTACATTCAATTTTCCTTACAGTTTTTGCCAGTGGCTTTACTTGCATGGATTATGTTTTATGCAGTTCTTGCACCGCTTTTACGTTCCGAATCATGCGAGAAACAAAAACAAACATATTTTCTCAATAATTATATTTTCTTAATAATTTCTGAACATAACAATAATTTAATATGATGTGGATGTCCAGTCTTCAATGAATTTCAAGTATCAAATTTTACATATACATATGTTCAAAATCTAGGTTACTAGCTGATTCACACGTTATTAAGTAAAAAGAATAATTCGTGATACAACAAGGAACAGAATTTACGGTTGTAAACTTGAATAATCTAGTTCACAAACGTTGAAGGGTTTTTTTCAAATAATTTTATCTTAGCGATTATGGCTAGCCAATTACTAAAGAAATAAGAAAAACGCGCAAGAATTAATATAGAAATAAGAAATCCAATTAAGAATCTCAGGTATTAATTTTTCACGCATTTTGAAGGAGCATAAAATAACAATATGAACATTAACACATAAACATATTTGATTGTTTCTTATATGGAGAAATAAAAATGAAAAGCTTCAAGAGTATTATTTTATTGTTAATATAAAGGACAAGGTTTCACGCTTTTTTTATTTTATTTTTCTTCTCCATTTAGTAGTTGCAAACATTTTTTATAATATTTTTATATAATAAGCAGAAAATTGATTTAAATTTGTTTAAACCCTCTCAATAAATTGAATGTTATGAAATTTCCCAGTCTTATGGTAAGAGAATTATTCCATGACTCGCTCTTATTTTACAATAAGCTATTTTAATGAAAAAATTACAAATAAAAAGAAACTCTTACAAAAAATGAGATGTTAAGGTAGTGTTTATTAAAACCACACATAATATCAGAAATGTTGATAGAAAAAAATAGACATATAAATTAACTCTAAGTAATGAAAAATTTTAATCCAATAATTAGTTTTTGTTCCAATTTACGCCTTAATGTAGCATAGCCACCGCTTTATTGTATTAATTCCTATCATATAATCAATTTATGCAATGGCCTGTAAAGAGATGAGAAATTTAGTAACAGTGTAATCTTAATAAGAAAAATTCGATAATAAATTATATTAAATTAATCTCGACGATTACACATCGCGACGATTCGCCTTTTACATTCAGATATTTTTTAAGAAGATGAAAGTATCAACAATAGAACGGTCTTGGAGAGACCGTCAAGCACGTTGTGTATGGCACTGTAAATGTAATGGGCAGGCGTGACGCTTTGTTCATCGCTTTGTGTCTTAAAAAAAAGTACTTCTTCCCGTGTTTTTCGTAGGAAATTCATTAGCGGCAGATATAGGCCTACCGTATAAGTTACTGTAATAATTCACACCTACTCGCTTCCGAGCGAGAGGAAACTCCGCGTCGTAGCACGGGGTATCCCGAAAAAGATCGAAGTCGAAGAAGTGCTCTTCGACGTTCAATCTCAGGGATACCCTGCAACGAGCGCCATCCGCATGCGCCGCCCACGCACCCAAGTTCCCATGGACATGGCCATGCTAGAACTCGATCTCACCCCCGAGGGTCAAGAGATCTTTAACATAAAATTAATCTGCAGTCTATTCGGCATTAGGGTAGAACCACCGCGCAAACGTGGCATTGTTGCCAATATTACGGTCACGCCACCCGCAATTGTTTCGCCCGCCCCAGGTGTGTCAAATGCACCGGGGATCACAGCACAAAAGAATGCACTAGGGCAAAAGACGCGCCGGAACCGCC
>DWHR010000003.1:0-20177 GCA_018248075.1 Eurytides protesilaus protesilaus
TGCCCTTCAAACCGGAACACAGTAGTGCTTACACACTACTGCTTGGCGGCAAAATATCTGGCAATGCAGTGGTACCGTCCCAGTCGGACTCTGCAAGAATCCTACCACTTAGAGGAATTTTGTTTATCGCTACACCGATTGAATGAAATTTAATTGATATTGAAATTATTACATTTATATTATAAGGAAGCGAAAGGACAACAGTAAGTAAAGCTCACGTTCTCCTAATGTGACGAAACGGAAAGGGACGGAACGAAGTGTTGTAAGCTCTTTATTACAAGATAAAGTGACAAGACGAGTTAGTTGTGCACCTGATAGTGACCATCGAACCAAGAGGGTGCTTGGCTCTGCGCTGGGTTTGTAATCCAGAGATATAAGATGGACTTTATTTTTGTCCAGTAATTACGCTGGCATCATTGACCTTAAAACTGGAACACAGAAGTGCTTACACACTTCTGCTTGGCAGCAAAATAACTGACTAACAATGGTGGAACCTCAAACTGACTCTGTAAGAGTTCTGGACGAACTGTTCGCCCCTTGAGTCCAGTCTTAGGTTATAGGGTAACTATTCTTGATACCTATATCACCACCGCCTGTCTTTGTTATTGTTTTGGGATAGCTATCCTTTTTACTGTTAAATCTACTTTGGAAGTATTTAGTTTATTATATAACATAATATATAGATATATCACACGAGGTCTTCACTGAATTATGTAATGCGATTTTTCTTTTTAACTTCAAATTGTATTATGGAAACGAAACAACTTAAAGTATATCCCGTTGCAGTTTAAAAATATGTAATATTTAAACTGACTTTTAACGTCGCAGTTTTCAATTTTAATAATAAAAGATATTATTTTTAAATTATTAGATACAAGTTATATTATGGCATGTTGTTTGACTGAAAGTTAAAAATAAACTCAATATTAAGTTTTATTTGTTTAAAGGTTAAAATTATGATGTCATAAATAACTAACGTTATTACATTCAATCAAGTTTATTAAAATGCAAATCAGAATCAGAAATTGAAAAGCAGTCCGTTCAAATGATTAACAATGCATAAACTTTTTGATGGCTCGGTACCTTGTATTGTGTTTGTGGTACTAAAGTACACTGAGCAATTAAACTAATTTTACATCAGGTATGAATGTTACAGGGAAAATTTGGTTTACAGCGCTTACAAATAAAGTTCTCTAATTAAAATAAATTCACGGTTTCATAGGCTTAATTTATACTTCTTAACTTGAAACTGTCATTTTTTCTTGTTTTTACAAGTCACAGACTTGCATTTTATAGACTAAGAAGAGAATAATGTAAGAAGGCAATAGTAAAGGTAGCACATTCTGTTTACGTTTTTATTAATTAAATATTATATAATCTATTAAAAAACTTTCAAAATAACAACAACGCCATAACGGCCAAGAACGTTTGGTCAAACGGTCGCTGGCTGCTATTAAACTACAGGGGTGCTAATAAAATAAAACCGTTGTAGATAGATTAGACCGTCTTAGAGCCCGTAATGTATTTACGAAGCCGTTGCTCCTACAGCTTAAATAAGGAAAATTAAATTTGCATTTCAATTCGATATCACAATTGTCACTTACTTATTATTTACTCTTTTTATTTATTATAGGAAAAGTAAGTACACCTGTATCAGCGCGAACGCTTGTGCACTGTTATATATTATATAATAAAAACAATTAATCTACTTCAAAAATGCAGGACTGGGCGTATCATTTAATGGAACACGTTTGTGTGAACCTATAATAACTGGCGATATTATCAACATATAATAACTGGTACCAGTACCACCACAAGCGGAGCAAAAAAGCCCTATCACTTCAAGATCTAGGGCTTCAAGATCTAAAAGATCAAGGGTATCTATTAACGCCATTCCACAAAAATAATGGTAATGTGCTAAATTAAATACATTTTACCTCATAGTTATTTGTTTTATACCTTTCCATATATTACAGTTTGACCACAAATGGAAGTTATTTGTTTAACTATTTTTTGTGTGTGTGTTTGGTTTTATGACCACCAAATTTAGTGATATAGACAAATATAGTTCCGTAGTGCATAACGTTTATATTATTTCGTTTTTCTTTATTTCTCTTCGTCGATTGGCAGATTATAATCAAAGCTATATGCCCTATTTCGAATGAATGACTTAATTTTGTTTGTTTATATATATATATATATACATACGTATGTATGTATACAATCATGGATTCAAAAAAAGTTATAGACAATTTTACGATGAATATTTTTTCAAAGGCATTCCACAATGCGATGAAACAAGTAGTTTTTGATAGGCTTTGAAAATAAAAATAAATGAAATAAAAATACAGTGTTGGATTAGTTGATTTAATACAGATTGAGTTGAAATTTGAATATAATGTAATAAGATTTGATTGCGTTTTTTATTATAAAATAAAGTGACAAGACGAGCAATGGTACGCGACACGTATACAACGTCAACGACGCACATACAACACAATGCCACAGAGAACCAGTTTGGCCCTGCGCTGCACTCGTCACTCAGAGATTTAAGATGTTGTATATCTATGCATGGAAATGAAACACAACAGTGCTTACGTTATAAGCATGTTTTCAGTTTTTTTTGTGTGATTTTTGGACTATTATATTATTTCCTTTCGATGACCCGTAACCGAATCATCAGTTATATTAATTTTCATAGTCGTGCTTTCAGTATACGAAGCTTGAATTATTTACTCGTCCTTGCCATTTGCTGTTTTTACTATTATAGTTAGCGCATAGCGTGTTAATTATTCATTTGACTGGCGTAGTAATTGATCTTGTTATAAGACACTAACAATGCTAATTGAAAAAGACTTACTATTCTAATGCATACATTACCACCGACAAAACTTTTAGTATTGAAAATTTTCGTGATAATCCTATTAAAAAGTGGCATGGGAACCCCAGCAATCCGTTTTTTTTTGTAGGATATTACGGCCTGTTCTCTGATACCCTGTGTAAAGTAGCTTTTATCAAAACTTGAGGCATTCATATATGTTGGACTTTTACTTTTATCTTACATTAAAGACATTCTTTGTTATCCTTCTTTCAAATATATATTATCTTCTGAAGATATTTTTGGCTATAGAAAAACGTATTATAACTACTTAAGGACTGGGATCAAAGTTAGTCATCTCTTACAACCCACTAGTTTTTTATTTACAATTTACTTCATTAACATGTTGTGCGAAGTGTGAAAACGAAATTTAACAAGTTATTTACAGGTTTGTTGTAGTCTTCTTATTTACTTCTGCTTTACAAACCATAGGATTTACTAAAAAGATATTACAATGGGCGGAACTAATGCCAGCCTGCACAAGTACTAAACAAGTCTGTACAAGTACTTAGTACTATAAACGCGCGCCCACATGTACCCATAATTAGATCAAATAAATATTAGTGATACTCCAACAACAACCAACCCTTGAATATTGACTAAGACGTCGAAAGATAGTGGTGTCACACTAAACAATCAGATGAAAATAGCAAAGCTGCTCGAGGCTCTTTGTATCAGGCAAAGAATGTTAAAGTAGGGTAGCCTTTACGGTGAAAGAGTTAGTTAGTTATTCAATAAGTAGTAGAAGTCCTTTGCAGAGTCCGGTAAATGTGGCCAATTATTCAACTGCCAAACAGTAGCGCTTAAGTACTGTTGTGATCTGGTTTAACGCGAAACGGTGCTAGCGTGATTACTGAGCATAGAGACTAGAGATATAACATCTTAACCTACGTAGTGTAGGGCAGGATAAAACAGAAAATAGTGCCGTATTGAGGACTTCCAATCTTAAGGGTCGATGATGAACGAGGATCTCTTTTGATGTTTTATATGAGGTATAATTTTTTTTTTAATTTACAATGGAGAAGTAATATCTTAGAGTTACGCCTTTGTTGAATAGTAAGCCTTCTATGCCGAGACAATACGGAGTATCATGATCAAATTTTCTTAAATTAAAAACATACCTAATGCAGTTGTTAGAAATGTTCTAGCTTATTAAGAAGTTCTTTATTAGAGTCGGAATAACATAGGTCTACATAATGCACGGTAAGTAAAATCAGAGACTTAACGATTATAAGCTTAGTGTAGTGAGAAAATTCTTCAGACGGTACTGAGACCGCATGGACGCATAGACTTTACAACTAACTTCAGTATTTTCCAGCTCATTGTGTCGTCCATGAATAGACACAGGTCCTTAACAGAGTTAGCTAACAAGATGACCTTAGTGTTAAACAAGATACGAAGTAGGTTTTCATCAATTTTAGCCAACGGTCTAGAGTCTAGAGCTTACCACCAATATGGGTATTAGTAGAATTTGAATAAATTTCATATGCTTAATAAACTTCAATTAATCGATTAATGAATTCAAACAAAAATTAAAAATTAAAAAAAAAGTCCATTCGTTGAATGGATAAAAATCGTTTAAAAAAAATTGACTATGTTTTCAAATTCATTTATTAAATAATTGACAAGTTTGAGAAATGTGTAGTATAGGAATGAAATCTTGAACAAAAGCTCTCAAAATTTATTTCGAAAAATTTAAGATATGAAAATTCAATATCGTAGGTAATTTTTAGTCTGTCACCTCTATACAATGGCTGTAAAAATCGTTTCCATTGAGTTTGGAAGATAGTTTTAAACTGATCGAAATGTCTACTACGACGACAACCATGTGAAAATGGAGTAAAATGACATCATTGAAATTTATAAAATATCAAAGTACGTAACGTGATATTTCACAAAGGAAAGAGATTAATAATACCTCGCTGTTACCCGGGTTTTTATTTAAATTGGTATTTTTTTCTTAGGAAAGACTGTATCACATTTTTAGAAACTGTAACGTTTTTTTTTTGATAGACTACTTTAACCACTGTAAGTTCAAAAACTGATTTATGTACTTTCAAATGCATTAGAATGTGTGATTTTAGTATTACTAAGCTCACAGTAAATGTTTGTAACAAACGTATTTATCATTTCCAATACATTTCTTTCAGTAAACTAAAATTGTAGCAACTTTTTTCTTTTAATATTTACGTTTACTTTCAAGTAACGTAAGCTAATTGGGAATGAGAATATGACAGTGTTATTATAAGCTTCGCAATTATGATTTCAAATATTTTTTATATGCAAATACTAAACACTCATAAAATATTGTTGTTTCTTATGCGTGACAATTTGTTGCAGATTCTGTGGCTATTGGTATCACATATCATCCGGTAAATCATTCGTAATAAATTAGTATTACATTATAATAACCCTTTACTTTACCAGGCCAAGTTTTAAGTATATCCATGACTACATTTAACTGTTTAAATTAAAATTTATTTAAACTAAAGTTTATTGCAATAAAAAATTTGTGGGTACAATCATTGTTTTTATTGTGTGGGAAAAATAATTGATTTAAAAGCGCCATAACTTAATAAAAATACATAGTTACTTATAAAAGGAAAATAATGAATTACTTGAAATGCAATGATACTTCATTAGACGGAATCACATTGAGTTAACCAACACTGACAGTCCGTTCCTTGATTATAATTTTTTTTAAGTGTTTGAAAAGCCGTGAATTTTCAAATCTGAAATAAATTTAAAGTAAAACACAATAAAAACTGTAAGTAGCTTAATTTTATAACATAGGTATTGCATAAACAGAAGGTATTACAACCAACATTTGTTTTTGAATTGAGTTTGGTATTATTATTTGGATTTACAAAGTGTTTTCAGTTCGATAATCTTTTAATACTTTTTAATGAAAATAACCTCCCCGTCATGAAATGCTTCAAAAATATTTCCACCTTGCAAGGAAATTATGCTTATCCAACCATATCGTTTGTTGGATAGGACAATTATTGTCCATTGGTAGCTTTTACAAACCCCAATAAATAAGATTAATAAGCATTTGAAGTGAATTCCCTTTGTAAAAATTAATTGAGTGAGTTCGTTTTGATTTCGTTGTTTTTTGTTTTTAAAAAAATAACTTTGGCGGATATGCAAACTTTCTTAAGAAATTTAACGACCACGTTTACGAATAGCCGTATTGTGAATAATCCGAATACCACGGTATCACAACTTATTATCATATTACAAAAATATCATAAACAATATTTCTGTAGTCATTTTTCTGCAAAAATATTGTGTTTGTGCACAAAAATATTCGTATCTCCTATTAAGTGATTAATCCTAATAAATAATCAATTTCAGAGATTCCTGTAATTGATTTTCACTTAATAGGATGTGATTTAGGATGTATAGTACGCGACAGGTCGACATGGCAATCGGGGTATGAGGTGACGCGCGGGGGAAGGGAAACCCCACATACCGTATGTCACCCGCGCACTCCTTAGTATTAGTTCTGAACGAGCCAATTTCGACCGCGTTTATCGATTGATTGTATTTTTATATTTGTTGATTGATATTTTATTTGAGTGTGATAAATAAAATATTCTAATTCTATAATAACATAGTTGTTAATTTTCTTACTAGCTCTTTCCTTGTCTACATAGAAACTATTTAAATTTTTCTTGTCTGGCTATCAACAAAGATAATTTTAGTGTAGTCATAAGTGCTTGTACCACAGTAGCCTCAACTGAATAAACCTGATTCAATTTCATTTTACTTATAACAAACCTTATTTAATTAATGTTTCTCTTATTTTGTTGCGTGGAAAAAAATATCGATATAAACTACCTACGTAGTACGTGATACCACACCACTAGAAAATTGCCATGTCAACCTGTCGCGTGCTATAGGTTGTTGAGATAACAAGATTGTATTTTATTTCTATTGGTTTTGTTGCAGGTTGAAAAAAATTGATGCACATATCTTAGTATTAATCCAATTCAGATCACTTTTCACAAATAGATTCGCAATATACGGGTTAATAAACACGTTTTAATCGTTAGTTTTATATATGCGTATACAAAGGACCATGCAGGGTCTGTTTATCTTTTGGAGAAAAATTTAATATTTTTAATAGTATTTGCTGTGAGTCTGTTGATTTTCATTCAACTTTTAAATTTTTGTCGAATAAAAACGTTATTTATAATTTTGGTATGTTTTGTGACACAACCGTCAGAATATCACTTTTAAACGAGATAAAGTGACGAGACGATCATGTGGTGCACCTGATGGTAAGCGTCACGCCTGGGCAACATAACATAGTACCACGCAGAGCGTGCTTGGCTCTGTGCTGCGCTCGACATCCAGAGATATTAGATGGTCTATCTCTTTGCCGTGTAATTTCGCTGCCATCATTGTCCTTTAAACCGGAACACAGTAGTGCTTACACACTACTTCTTGGCGGCTGAATAGAGACCTACCACTTATCAAATTAACTTACCACTTATAAATAACCCGCGGAACAATTTTTTGGAAAATGGATACCAAATTTACTAATATTTCAGCAGCAATGCTTTACAATAGGACACCGTAAAACAAAACACTATAAAAACGAAAACAACTTAAATTAGTCGAAATGTGCGTTATTTATCCCACTTTTCTGACTTCAGATATTACTCTCCGTCTTTACCGTCAGGGAAATGATGTAGATGCGCTGAGTTGACCTACAGTAGTTACAAGATGATTTTTATTTAAAGTTATCTAAACTGATGCGGGATAAATTCATAATATGAAGACAGTGGATTGTTTAACACACAAGCTATATGCATATATATGTGCATTCTAGAATTGGCTATCATTAATTCAAATTTAAATCCAAAATTAACTCTATTCAAATAGACTATTACAAACACTTTCGATTCGTCACATCTTTAAATGTCAATTTAATAAGTCAATGTTGTCACTCCGCAGAATCTGCCACCGTCTCGGAATGCAGCTCTGTTAAGAAGAGCCGGCAAGAACTCAATAGTTGCTTTTTACAATAAAATGATGTTACCATATTTTATATTACAATACAGTAGAAATCCCGCAAACGAGTCAGTCAACTTCATTCCACACATTTTGGTCCGACATAAACTTATGTACCGTGTAATAATAGACTTTGTTTAACAATGTTTTTTTTAACCGTTCAAATGGCAGGTCCAAGATAATTTTTAGAATTTTATTTCTAGTATTTACCGCGTGGCGCGAAACTATATCGTACAACTCATATTGAACCAAGCGGTTCCTTTATTGCTTTCAATCCAGTAAAACAACAAAATATGCCGGAATTACTGTAATGAATCTATTAATTGCAGAATAAACTCAATATTTTCTCAATCTCGATTGTAATTTTTATTATATAATGTATAAAATGTTTGTTTATGTATATGTTTGTTCTACATACCTTCACGCTGCGTATTCGTTAATTTGTATGACTTCAAATTTTGTGCTATTCTAAGTGTGCTAATAATTTTTGAAATAATAAAAACTTTTTGCGTTATACACAAAGATTAACTATGTATTGTGTACGCTACAAATGAAGTATTTTAAATCATTTATGACTGTGTACAAAAATAAATAAATAGGAAAACTATTAGTAGTTTAGTAAAGTATAAGTTCATGATGTAATTATGAAAGGAATGGTAGCGTTATAATGAATTTTAAACAATAAAAAATTTACATTCAAAGGATTTTTTTTAATAAATTATATTTTAAGAAGTTCAAACGATAAAGAAACCCTTTAATCGTGATAGAAATGAGAGATCGTGATCATTTAGATACACGAAAATTTACATCTAACTTTTAATGCTATACAAGATTATAATTTGTCAAATGTATGAAAAATATCATCAATGGCGAAAATACTGCATTTAATACTTGAATTTATTGTAAAGGTAAGGTTATGACAGAAGTAATAAATTATTTCAAGGATTTTGTTACACAACTAGTCCAGCTACTTTTGCTTTACTAATTGAGTAAAACTATAATTTGAAGTACAACTTTGATAATAAAAACATAACTGTATACTAGTTATAATTACGATGTATATACCTTGAAAAAATAATTGAGGTTTTAGAAGTTGCTTTTATTATCAACAGTTGTGAAGGTCTATATTACCATAAATAAAACACTTTGAATTTAAATATCTTTCAATATTTTATCTGTCAATAAATATTCACATACAGTTTTCATCACAGGTGCCTGACTTAATTCGATACGCAACGTTAATATTTTTTTAAGTAAGATATTGAACGCGAATATATACGGATTAAATTTAATGTGTAAAGTAGCAAGTTTCTGCACTGCCTGTTTATATTACCTAAAGTCTAATTGAACACTTTTCCATGCGCGTTAATGTCCCGGACATCAGTTTGTTTTCGTGTTTTCATATAAAGATTACTCCAAGTAACATTTGCTCGATATCTTTTTAATTAAATTTTATTTTCCTTGGCACAAATTCTAGATCTACATTTCCAGGCCTGACTTGAAACTGTTCTTTTTTAAACGTTATCTCTTTAGCGTTATCTTTGATATGCGTCTTTACGGTGAAATTACGAAGCAAATACATAAGGCCAGTCATTACCTGTATCTTAGCGAACCGTTCCCCGATACAAATTCTATTTCCCCTCCCAAACGGTAAATATGTTTGATCCAGCACTTTAGTTTCAAATCGTTCCGGTATAAACTTTTTTGGTTCTGGAAATAATTTGGGATCGTGTTGAAGTTCATATGGAGAATAGAATACTTTAGTTCCCTTCGATACTTTTATGTTTCCCACGGGCAGCACCGAGTCTCTTTCGCATCGTCTTCCTAAAATACCGATAGGCGGATACATCCTTAAACCTTCATTCAATACCATCTCTAAGTACTTCATTTCGGATAGACAATCATATGAGATTTTATTATTATGCTTATGGAATACCTCGTCGATTTCTTTATGCAAACGTTGCAAAACGTCAGGGTTACGACCTACTTCAATTAACGTGCAGAATATAGCAGTCGCACTAGGTTCTACACCAGCAATGAAAAAGAAGAAAGCTTGTGCCGCTAAAAGTTCATCAGTAGGCTGTATGGTATGCCCAGACTCGTGGTCTTTGAGTTCTCCTTTCTCTTGCAGATTGACACACATATCAGCAAAATCGGGGATTTTAAGTCCGTCTCTTTTTCTTTGAGCGATAAGTTTTTTAACAGCATTGACAAAGAACTCTTCATGCTCAGCGAATAGTGATAAATTTAATGTTCGAAATAACCACGGGCTTACATTTAATATGACGAACCGAAGATTTGTCCAAAAAGTAGGTCTCAAAGCCTTCTGTGCCATATGAAGGAATGGCGAATCGAATATAGATTCGGTAGTTATACCGAATACCGATGCACCGATAGCAGCACTGCAAAACGTAGAGAGTGTATTAAATGCATCACCATTCAATTTTTCCGGATGATCATTTAAATATGTCACAAAATCTTGACCACTTTTGTCCATAACATAAAACATGTTTTTCAATTTTGTTACAGTAAAAAGAGGCGTCATGTTCTGTCTCATGAGTTTCCATCGTATGCCACTCATAAATGGAATGCTATCACCAAGGCCATCTCCTGGCTGAGCTTCAAATCCATTATGTTGAAAAGCCTCGAAATCAACTTGAACTACGTGTTTAACATTGGTGGGATCTCGAATAAGCAATGAAGGCCCGGTAATGGATCCAAAAGCTACGGCAGGCGCATCAGGGTATTTCTTGTGAATATCTCCAAAAATTTCAAAAACGGCTCTGTTGGTAAACAGAAAGTCCCAAAACGGACCCCATGTTTTATTCCTCGGGTAGAACGGAACACCACGTTTCTTCCAATACGTCTCATTAGAAATACCAATCCAATAAAGGACAGCGAGAATTACTGAACCAACGCATAGTATTTGAAATAACATTTTGAGTATATTTCCTCACAACAGTTACGAGAGGAATAATAATGCGAGATAACGCCATTGATTATATATGTTAGTGAACTTGTTATTTTTTGCTTATCAAAGGTTGATTACATTTATTTGACAAAGAATAACAACTTGATAAAAATAAGTAGGCAAATAATATGGATATGCTCAGCCTCATTTTCTTATATTTTTGTACGTAACTATATACAAATGTGCTTACATAATATAAAAATACTTGCGGATA
Source organism: Eurytides protesilaus protesilaus (assembly GCA_018248075.1). NCBI lineage: Eukaryota > Metazoa > Arthropoda > Insecta > Lepidoptera > Papilionidae > Eurytides > Eurytides protesilaus. Next base: position 11,086 of record DWHR010000003.1, read on the forward strand.
TATGCAAAACATGAATGATGAAGGGGGATACAACATTTTACAGAACAATATTAAGTTTAAAAAATGTAAATTTATTTTGACAGATTAATATTTCAATCATAAATGGAGTCGGTAGTCTATGTTACAATTGAAACTAATTTGCAGTTGTCAAAACTTGGATGCGTTTATACACAATAACTTAATTTTTAATTATATATTAATATCTCTTAAACATATATCTCACTTATAATTTATTAAAATTGTGAGTACAATAGTCAAATAATTCAGCATAATTTAATTGGTTAAAAATAGTATTGATTACTCTATGCTAAAAGAATTTAATAACATTAAAAAAATAGTATCCGAAAAAAACCATTTACGTATTTTTGCTTTATAATAAAATTACCTTCAGTTTATGGACACTAAATCAATTTCTACAAAAGCAGTATATTTCAAATGTAAATTACTCTGTCAAAATGGATACTGCATACAAGTTGATGGACTTTCGCGTGATCGGTGGAGTTTTTCCTAATTTATGCGAATAAAGTGTCAGACAAACAACTGTTGATAATTGGGTGTGCATGGTATACTGGCAATAGATATTCTAGCTTTATATCCTTTTCAGTTTCCATTACTGTTACGTCAAATTATAATTGAAATATATTTCCACTCACTTTTTGACAAGCGACATACCGAGATATGCCCTAGGGAAATTTTCCTATGTTCATGGATATAAACTGGTATGGTAACGTTTCAAATGAATTTTGAGTACAATAAAAAATGGTTCAATCACCGAAATAACTATCAAGATCGATGGGAATTCAGTTGACAGGGAAAACTTTTTAAAGGTATTATAAATTAGAGATCGTGGCAATTCAGTATTCTATGTGAATATTATCAAATTTTTAAAAAATGTATGAAAAAGTATTGATTGTCACATGCACATGTATGAATAAATGGTAAATGCACTGTTTCAGTTTTCACTTTTCAGGTAAATGCAGAATTAGTAAAAAAATCAAATCACTTAGTACCTTTATATTATGTAAATATTAATCTTTTACCAAGTGGTAGGACTCTTCTGCGGAATCTGGCTGGGTTGGTACCACTGCATTGCCAGTTTTTCAATAGCCAAACAGTAGCGCTTTAGCACTGTTGTGTTCCTGTTTGTAAGACAATGATGCCAATGTAATAACTGGGCGTAAAGATAGAATGTCTTAAATACCTGAGTTATGAGTGCAGTCTAAGTTCAAGCAGGATTTGAGTGGCACTGAAGCTGCATCAGGTGCACGTTTTCCTCGCCTCGTCAAATTTTCTAATAAAAAAATTAAAAAGTTTACATATGTATTTGTAATACAAAGGATAAGTTATTGTTTTAAAAGTATAAGAAAACTCTCCTTAGACGTTTTTCTTAGGCGATGTCTGCATTTTGTATGTATAAAAGGTCTGTTTTTTAAATAAAACAAAACCATATATTCTATCATAATTATCGCAAATAATTTGCATATGTCTGTTTTAAGTGCACAGTTTTTCTTCTGTGATTGAAATATTTAATATATCACCATCTATATATTTGATAGTTCATATTTCTATGTTATACATAGAAAATGAGTACTTATTATGTATAAGTAAGTTTTTGACATAAACAGTTATATTTCTAAAAGCTTTTGTTGCATGACCAGTGCAACTCACTTGTTACTTAAATATTTCATGTTCGTGACATTAAATTGCACACATGTTACTTTATTAAAATAAATGAAACTATTATTTGATTAGGCGTGAATATAACACCAGCGTAGTAGTCATAAAAACTATGTATATATATATATATATATATAGGGCTTGAAAAAAAAAGGTCATTTGAAATTCAATGTTTTTCATTTTAAATTTTCGACGTTTCCAAAATTTTACAGAGTTCATGGATACGGGAAAAACTAAGATGATTGAGGTCCAAATGCCGTAGAAAGTTGATAAAATGTAATTAAATCCACTTCATTTTATCAATATGCGGTTTGCACATATACAAGAAAACATTAAGCTTATATGTATTGTTATTTTTCAGTAATGAGTAGATGTCATATTGATTTTTTCTTGAATGTGTTTATAAGAAAGAAAGGCACACACACACACACAAAAACAACATATAAAACAGAGGATCCAATCAGAAATAATAATAATAACTTACATGGTAAGTAAAGTTAATCACTCTAGCCATGGGTAATGCCAAACAGGTCATCGGTCAACATAATATTGAAGTAAAAAATTGCATCGTTGATTTTAAGAGATAACCTTAAACTGCAGGAAATAGTGTCAATTAATAAATTGCAAGGTGCTTATAAATAAGGCGAGAAAAAAAATCTTTATTCCAAACTGTATCCACCAATTTAGAAATGATATAATATTTTTTGCATTAATTTCTTCAATTTACGCGAATAGTGCACATTACAAAATAAAATCTCCCGGAGAGTCAATTAAAAATAGAACGTGATCAAATTTGTAAAATAGTTTCATTTTCCTGTATTCTTTTGAATTTTGTATAACGGGTTTTCTTGTTCCAGTATAAGACAGTAAAAGAATTCCTGTTATTTCTACCATACATATTTAACAAACATTTAATCAGAATAAGCTTGTTTCTAAAGTTTCGCGAAATGTTTAAAAACGTATTACTTTAACTGCCTTAACCTGCATTCTATAAAAGAAGTATTTGCTTAGTAACTTTGTATATTACACAAATACTAGACTTTATTGAATTAAACAAATTTGTGGATTTTATTCTCTCCAAATTTATTTTTTTCCGACGTATTGAACGTTACTTTCATGGTTACGGAAAAGACTGAGATTTTAAAGGTTTGTCATAGTTAACCGAGGTACCGTCAATTATACATTTTTTTTATTTATGGTCCACTCTATGAAGTATTAACTATCAGCATCTTGAAGTTTTGCAGTAGTGTACTTAGATTTAATTTCCTTAATTAAGGAATCTCAAGCAAGACGTTGGGATAAAAGTGAAATGATAACGCGATAGAACCGTAAATGTCCACAGTACTCACAGTTACTTTGAAACAAACTGTTAATAACAATAAAAATAAATGTGAGGTTTTTAAAAACTAAAATACCTGAAAAAAACTTTATAGAAATAGATATATTGAATGACAATGTTTATGTGCTTGCATTCAACTTCGTAGTCAAAATATATTTAATTATTACACTTTTTTCCATTTTCATTATACTCGTTTACTACGGCAGAGAAAAATGTGTATAAGTAGTTACAAATTTTGTTTAGAGACTAAACAAACCTGTATAACTTAACATGTATGATACTTGTATCATATTTATAATTCATTTAAAATTTAAAGATAATTAATACCTGATTACACTGAAATTTACACAAGTCAGAATGATTTTTAAATTTTTCTTCTTATAAACTCATGACGACTTAACGTATTATAACCTCGAGATAAGGATGTTTGTTACACATATATACATATACAACGTATACAATATAGTCAAAGCATTGTGATAAACAAGTGCTTCATTTAATCTTTTCGTATTTATGTTTCGGTTTGTCTTTTTTATAGATGTTTTCATTACATATTTTAGCTTACTATAAAAATTAAATCCAAAAAAATTGTCTTGAAAAACAGCATGAACTAAAAATTATTTATTTTGCTATTTACTATATCACAAGATAGATACGTGTTTTAAATCATTAATAATGCCTTCCCGATGGCGGCCAATCTACAAGAGATCTGCCAACTAGCGGGATATATTATAGTGCACAAGCGTTTGCGCAGACACAGGTGCGCTCGCTCTTCCTTTTCTCTCATAGCCCGATGGGACGGATAACCGACATGACCGGAGAGAGATCAGGCGCAGAAGCAGTGACATTAATCCGACCTCTTTATAACGACTTCTCCAAGCCACCGCTAGATGTCGTCGACAAGTAGCCGGGACCGATTTTTTTACATGCCCATCCGATGCATGGATCTCATCGTTTTCAGGCAATCTGGTGATCAGTCCGTAATGCCCTAACCTAACTAAGAAACAACAACACAAAGTCGTTGCCCTCCGCGGGATTCGTACCCACGACCTCCGATTTGTAAAGCGCAAGCCTATATCATTAGGCCACGGAGGCAGTGCATTGAATTATTAAGAAATGTATATTATAACCTTACTGGATGGAAAAAAAGAAATTACACATTGAAATTATAAATAAAGAGTAAGTGCTTTATTAAACTTTCGGAATATATAGGGATAAAAAACCGAAACTGGCGTTTATCATGAAAGTAACTCCACTTTCTCATCACTATGCAGATCGTAAAAATTCAGGATTTTATCCCATATTAGATTATTAAAAATTTGATTTTTCTTATAGTAATCTATTTATTATATACAGCTTTTATAACTGCAAGGTATTAACTTTCATATTGCTAGAAATGTCCATGAATAGATATGATCAATTTGTTCAAAATTTTTTTTTAAGTGGTAAAACACTTGCGGAGTCCGTCTTGGGTGGTACCGCCACGTTAGTAGTTATTTTACCGGAAATAGAAGTGTATAAGCACCGCTGTATTGCCCGAAAGGGCAATAATGCCAGTGGAATTACTGGACATAGAGTTGATGGTTATCTTATACCGGCGACGGGCGCAGCGCAATCCCAAGCGCGTTCAGTTTGACACTGTGTTGTTGTGAGCAGTCGCGTCGATTACCATCAGGCGCACAACTTGGTCTTCTCGTCACTAATGATATAAGAAGTTATTATATCTGATAAGATTCCAGACGTTGTTATATGTGATATTATTTCTTGCGAGTCGAAAAATAATAAAAACCCTAATACCATAAAATTATGCTGATTGTTTCTTGCTAAATTATACAATGGTGTAATTGCGTTAGATCAATTACGTTAAATTTTATTGTTTTTTGTTGTAACAGATCAACGTTAAACTAGCCATTATCTTTTTATTACAGTTATATGATTGTATTTGAATGCGTTGAATATTATTCAAGTATAGCCTTTTTAACCTCTTGTGCTATTTTGGCCTGTAATGTACGTTTTTAATAATTTTATCCTTTACTGAAGACGCGGGTCATTACAGTATTGCGCGAAGGTAATACTAATGAAGATTAGGTAACGTAGTTTTATCAGTGCAGCTAGACGTTAGAGCCTGACAATTGGCAAGTAAAGTCTGCATTTTTTCGGTGGGATGGGCATATACTTGTACTGATTAATTAAGAGCGCAAGAGGTTAAAATGTATTTTGTAAATTATAGGACTCCGCTGAGTCCGCCTAGGCAACAATACTAGGGTAATTACTAACCACAGAGATATAACATCGTAAATCTCTAGGTGACGAGCGCAGCGCAAAGCCAAGCCAGGTTCTATGTGGTACTGGGTTTGTATAAGCAATCGTGTCACGTAACTCATAATTTTAAACATTGTCACCTAAATAAGAAAAAATACGTTCTTTTTACTATGTTTATATTTTATTTATTTGCATTTATTTCTTTATAGTACCGTTCATAATTGAAATGAAAAAAGAAGAAAAAGGCAAATTCGGTCATTGTTTTAATAAAATAGACAGTCTCAAAATTGTATAAATTGATCATATTACAATTCTGTACTTAACATAATGTGAACTGAACATTTTAGAACATTACATATCAACATTTCGGAAAAAAGACTTATCATGCGCATATTTATTTAACACATGTTTAACACACAAAGCGTGTTTTTTGGCATTCGTAAACGTGTAACCAATTAGATAATGAATTTTAGAGATGTGAAATTTCTGTCGGCCGTCTATTTCTTACTGCTGAATTCATTTATATAAAACCATTGTTATTCGTTCTTTCTATCTTCCTTTCTATCGTGTTTGGGTGTAACAAGAATGCCTAAACACATGGAAAATTTAAGCTTTATATCCATTATAAGTTTGCCTGAAAAGCTGATAGGCGTATTTAAAAACCGTTTATACTCATATAAGACAAACTATTAATAAGAATATTATTGTATATAATTTCATAGCATAAATAGACTAGACAGATAATAGAAATTGAAACATATGTTAAAAAGCCAGTTATGTGTAATATATTATATCGTTATATTTAAGAAATATCTGTTTTCATAAATATATATCATATAACATAGTATGTTGCTCTTTTGAGATACTATTACAATGTTTAATGATACGTATTATGTTATTAAATGTGTAATTAAACATTGTAATAGTATTTTAAAAAAAAGCAACTGTTGAGTTTCGCTGGCTCTTTTCAGCAGAACTGCATTCTGAGCCGGTGGTAGCTTCCTCACGAACTAAGATGTAAAAATGAACATTCCAAAGTGCTTTTAGAGGCTTCTTTGAATAAACATTCTTTTAATTTATTTATATTTTATTCCGATTTTAATAATATCATATTACTATCATCATATTAAATTCAGCACCACTATAACAAATGGAGATTGAATATAAAATAAAGTCGTCTAAAAGCACTTTTTAATCACTTAGAACGTGTTAGTTGAAATTACATTAATTTAATTAATTTAGTATCCATAACCAGAAGATCTTAAAAAACATAGTGTGCAACTTTTATGAAGAATTCATAATAACTGATGATTTTCTTAGTAAACAGTACATTGTATATATTTTTTTTACGAGATTAAGTGACGAGACGAGCAAGTCGTGCGCCTGAGGTGAGCGTCAGGCCTGCCCATAACAACAAAGTACCACGCAGAGTGTTATTGGCTCTGTGCTGCCCTCATCACCCAGAGATATAAGATGGTCTATCTTTTTGCCCTGTAATTTCACTGGCATCATTGCCCTTCAAATCGGAACGCAGTAGTGCTTGCACACTACTGCTTGGCGGCAGAATATCTGGTAATGCAGTGGTTCCGCCCCAGTCGGACTCGGCAAGAGTCCTACCAATTATTTCAAATATTTCGTAACAAGAAATCTATATCCGTCTTTAAAATGATGATCGGCTCAAAAGTGTTTGTAATCCTAATTGAATAAATTAGTTTTGATTTGCAATACTGATGCAATTGCAGCAGCATTTATACAGCAATGCAACGTAATTATTTTTTTCTGGTTGTTCTCTTAATATTCATCTTGTTAATTTATGATGTAGGTGTTGATTATTTATTCTTCTTGTGTTGTGTTTGTTGAGTTGATTAAATGGTTATTATTATTATTATCAAGGCAGTAGTTAAATCGAGTTGGTTTTACCGAAAAAGCTCGCACTGACTGTCAATCACTTGTGCCACCCGCTCCTCGATCTCCCTCTGACTTCCCGCCTTCATGGCGTCCTCCATCCAACTGCAGTACATCTTCATCTTGAGGCACGCGTGATTTATGCACAGTCCGAAGAAGCCGTCGTAGCCCGTGAAGTTTATCACGTACAGTGTCGCACAGTAGATCATGTAGCCGAAAATGAATTCGAACTGCGGCGAGCCGAATCTGGTTTCCGGTTCAGTGAAAGGTATAGAGACGTCGTGCACCATATATTTCACCGGATCTGAGGTGAAGGCGAAGTTATAGACGTTCAATCCCATGGCCATCAGTGGGAATGTCATCACGCTGAAGATGACGAACATGGCCCAGCAACCCTCTGTATACACAGTGTTGTTACGGACGGCCGAAGTGACGATATCCTTCTGATGGTCCGGCAATTTGTTGTATAAAGCGTAGTCCCTGCTCATCATATCGATCAGCGTTTTGCATTCGGCTTCGTAGTAATTCATCAGGAACATCTGAAACGAGATAAGTGTACCTAGTGAGTTAGCGTAAATCTCATTTCTATGAGAAAGGGAACAGCGTAGGAGATTATGTCGTAAGGACATTTTGCTCGAAGAGTTTATAAGGCATTGGAGGTCTGGTAAAAAACGCAGCTTTATTCCTAACATTGCGAATAAGGATATTAAATGACATTTTGGCGTCGAAAGTGACGCCGAGATATTTGACCTCCTTTTTTCCAAGGGACCGGTTGGCCAAAGAGAGTGATTTGGCTCAGTTGTCCATTCTGGTGAGTGTGAGTATATAGTCCAAAGATGGGTTTGCAGGGAATGTTTGCCCGGGTGAAATGTATTGCTACACTTTTATCTGGATTAACATCAATTCTCCAAGTGCGAAACTATTTTCACCAAGGCGGTTGGTTGGCGGCACATTGGAGTCGGGTTATAAGGCTGGCAAGTTTGGCTGTATAGTGAAGGGCAGTGTCGTCCACGAAAAGCGCGAGTTAGACTTGCAGGTTCTTAGGGATGTCGCTCGTGTAGAGCGAGAAGAGGAGGGGTGAGAGAACTGAGCCCTGGGGAACTCCGACCTTGAGGAGGCGATTTGATGAAAGGGTCCCTTCTTATCTATATCGAAAAAAGCGGATCGAGAAGTAGGTTCTTATGATGTGCACAAGCCTGTCCAACACTTTAAGCATAAACAGTTTGTATAACAAACGGTTGTGCCAGACTTTGTCGAATACCTTTGCGACATCGAAAAATATTGCACCTGTGGAACTAGGACGGGGTTGATTGAGGCCTTTTAGGATATTCTCCGTGAGGCGATGGACCGGTTGACGACAGGAGTGATCCGGTTAAAAACCGAATTGCTCATTTGGTATTACGTTGTGTGAGAATAAGGAAATATTTTAACCTTTTTGAAATTACACGCTTGTAAATCTTCCCAAGACTACTGAGGAGGCTTATAGGGCGAAAACTAGAAGGTTTCTAGGTTAGGCTTGTGTTGTGAATGCTCGCTAGTAAACAGAATTTTTATTGGGCCTGGAAGTGTCTTTAAGAGTTTATTTTTATGTCACTGACATACATGACTAGGCGGCAATGATGATAGTTTTGGTAATGTTAAATTTAGAAATTTATTGGAAAATTCTGTTACCGTAAATTACAATGAAGGAACAATATTTTTCTAGAATAGTTATTTTCTATAATATACTAATATAGAAGGATAAATTTGTGTATTGCAAAAACATTTCTACATTGCAAAAATCGAAGATAACAGTTTCAACAACGTTGTTGAAGAGTACTCGTAGTTACGGCTAAAATAAGTAAATAATTTGAACTATTTCCTGTATGATGTGTATTAGCAGTGGCGGTACTACCATACAAACCCAAAA
>DWHR010000004.1:0-19481 GCA_018248075.1 Eurytides protesilaus protesilaus
CGTAAGGGGTGATAGGCGGAACATAATATTACTTATAGTTTTTATATGGCTTTTGAAACTTAGAAGGTTGTTTAAGGTGACACTCACGTATTTGACCTTGCGTAAATAATATAGAATAATAAAGAATAAGTTTAAGGAACGAAGTTTTTTCTTTTTGTATATGTTAAATCTGCTATTGAAAAAGATGGCCTTGCTCTTTTCGGCGTTCACATCTATCCTCCATTTCCTGAACCATTTTTTGCAGATCTCTACTATTAAAGCAGACTGTGACGTATTTATTCTATATCATAAAAAGAAATATTTTTTTAATCAAATATACATTGTATGTTTTTTACATATTTTTTTTCTTTTTAGGTAGTCTATGAATCGATATATCTAAGTTTTTATATTTTTTTGGTATTAATTATTTGTAATTCATATAAAAATATTCGACTGCATGAGAAGTCAAGTCATACTTTTATGTAATTTGCGTTTTTGTTACGAAACGAAGTGACGAGAGGAATAAGTCGTGTGTCTGATTGTAAACGTCACGTCTGCCCATAACAACACAGTACCGCACAGACCGTACTTATCTCTGTGCTGCGCTCGTCACCCAGAGGTATAATAAATTCTATCTCTTTGCCCTGTAATTATTATATTAATTCTAGCATCATTGCCCTTTAAAACCAGAACACTGTTGTGCTTACACACTACTGTTTGGCGGCAGAATTACTGGCAATCCAGTGGTACCGCCCTAGTCGGATTCTGCAAGAGACCTACCACTCAGATATTTCGAATTTAAACTCCCGACGTTTTACTTTACCGTGTGCATAACAGATTTAATCACCTCGATTTGGCATGTATGGTCACGGAACGGAAAATCTAGTCTGTGACTATGAACGTGATGAAATCTGTAAAGTTTTATAATACAGTATTCGCGTTAATAGAAACAAACATTATGTTATTGATATATTTTATGTAAATTACAGTAGTTTTTTTTATAAAGTGGGTTATGAAATGTTTTAAGAAAGCTTAAAAGGAAGCTGCAATGAAATTTGGGTTGAAATGATATGGCTCGCATCATTGGGAACAAAAACCTGAAGATTGAGATCAGTGGCTTGGACAGGACTATCACCAGCAGCGGAATGCGAAGGGTTGATGGTGATGATGATTTTGTACTCAAAAATGCTTAATAATTTACTTTTAATATTATTAAAGTTTACTATACAAGTCTATAGTATATAAGTCTATTATTAAAGTTTTTAAAACAAAAACTACATTATTAAATGTTTAAAAAATATTATAATGTACTTATGTCAAATATAACAATATACTTAATGCTGATGAAAAATTGTTAACTTATTATGAAATATTGTTAACTTAATGAAGAATGAATCATAATGACCCATCTATCTAGATTTTTTAAAAATTATATTAATTATTATAAGATCCCGAAGTGGAGGTAAACTACAACCATGTTTTCTATTGAAATTAAGATGTTTCTTCGAATGAAGCGGTGTTCATTTTTTGCAAGAAATATTGCCTTGTTATATGTTATGTAATGGCACCCCACCGTTAGGATAGGATAGATAGTAGGTGATAGTAAAAGATCGACATAACCCGTTCATGCCTTCGCGAGGGCGGGTATGTTTTCCTCACACTCCGGAAAAAAGTGGTAGCTGTTATTAAATTCTCTTAAATTTCTCGTTTCTTGTTAATCGTCGCTTTTAATATATATATATAAAAATGAAAGTGTATGTTTGGTGATCAAAAAAAAAATAATTGCAGCCCTAATTTATTGTATTCGGGTTTTATTTGGCATTTTGCCAAACGTATAATGTAAGTTAAAATTAATGAGATTACTTGCACCATGTGTAATTTATTGAATGCGACATTGAAACATACAAGAAATGTCAAAAGCATATTGAAATGTAAATATAATGTAATAATATATAACATTTTAAATAATATGTAAGTTAATATTGTTAACCAAACCAAATAATGTTATAAATTTATGAATAAAAAGAAAACAGCAAGCTTTTTCCGGAAAAATATTACCTATTATGCTATTGGCTTCGTATCGAGGTTTATTTACCTACCCTTACATCTTGTCGCTTTACCCCGATACCACTTGTAGCCAATATAAAAGTTCTTATTTTTACATTCCATGTTTTTGAAGGCCTGTTAGCCCTAGGCATTTTAATTTTAGAATAGGATTTTTACGTTGTATGATATAGATAACAGCTAACTGTTATCCTTGGCAATTTAATTTTAGAATAGGATTTCACGTTGTTTTTATTAATTGCTTTGTATAGTATTATTGGAATTAGAATGGAAAATATAGTAGTAAAAATGAATGTTACGTGCCATTCGGGCTATTGGGTTTTTAAACTTTTTAATAGTTGGTATTTTTGTTTGGTCAATAGTTGGTCAATAGTTGGTTTAGGTTGGTTAGATTTTCGGCCATGGCGGCCAATCTAGTGCAGTGCATAAACGTGTGCAAATCCCTTACTCCGTACATACTTTTCTCATAATCCGGCGGGACTGATACCCGATAAGATCGAAGTTAGTTCAGGTGCAGGGGCGGTGTCATTAAACCGACGTCTTAGTAACGACTCCTTTTAGCCACCACATAGATGATATTAATGGCGTCGTCAATAATCCGAGACCTTCTTTTTACATACCATACCAGCTTGGATTTTTTATTTTTCAGGCAATCGGGTAATCAGTCCCTAATGCCTTAATAGGTTAAGACACAACAATACAGTCATTGCCCTCTGCTGTATTCGTACCCACGACCTCCGATTTGTAAAGTGCTGGCCTATACCAATAGGCCATGGAGGCATTTTGTTTTTTGTTTGTATATGTTCACAAAACCATGTTTCTTTCTTCACTTGATCAAAAGAGTATAATGAAGAACGACAGCGACGAAAAGGTAAACATAAAAAATCTTTAAAAGGTTTTTTTTTCAGGTTTGGCGACATTTTTAATTTTAAAATTCTTTTCAAGGTTTTCAATATTAGCTCTCAGATTGGTATTAAAATATTTTGAATCACATTCTGTAGAAAATTCAGATATAGAAATTGTTGACAAACAAATTGGAGAGGTATACATTTAAAGAGGTGCTTTTTGTTTGTTTGAACGAGAATTGTGATTAAAATTTTGCAATGTTTAAATTTGTTTGCCCTAGATAATGAAACAATAAATGTTTGCTATTCATGTAATTCTTTTAATAAAATATCAGTTTTAAAAAAACCAATATGTAATAAATATTTTTATGATATTTGTTAATATTGATTTTAGAATTTGTTTTAGTTTCTGGCATTAGAGCTTATTTGTGCGCAACCAGTTTACTATTTGTTACGATAATTTTTGCATAGTTATGATATCTTTATTTTTAGGAAATAATGTGATGAGATGAGGGAGTGGCTGATGATATGCGACACGCCTGTCTATAACCATACAGTAGCACACCGAACGCGCTTGGCATTGCGCTGCCATCATCATCACCCATCACCCAGAGATTTAAAAAAGTATGTCTTTATGTCGAATAATTCTACTGGCAACAAAAAACCCTTCAAACCGGAACACAGTAGTGCTTATAAACAAATGATTGACAGTAGAATTAATAGCCATGCAGTGGTACCAACTCAAACCGATTTTGCATGAGTACCATATAGTAATATATTTTCGTAAATATTAGAAATCAATGTAATTTTTTTCGTAGAATTGGCAAATTCAGAAAATAATTGCTTAAATTTGTCGAAAATCTTATCATTTGAAAATAGAAAGTATTTATATAATCTGTTAAGTATTAAATGGTTTCTTAATAGGAAAAAAAATAGCAACTGGTTAAATTCTGCTAATCTACATTATAGTCAGTAATTCAATATTTAAAACGGCTGAAAATTTATTTTTTATTACATTTTAAATACAGTCTTGCGATGTTTTTCTTTTTTGGAGATTAAGTGACGAGACAAGCAATTCGTGCGCCTGATGGTAAGCGTCACCCCTGCCCATAACAACACAGTTCCACGCAGAGCACGCTTGGCTCTGTGCTGCGCTCATCACCGAGATATATCATCTCTTTGCCCTGTAATTTCACTGGCATCATTGCCCTTCAAACCGGGACACAGTAGTGCTTACACACTACTGCTTGGCGGCAGAATATGTGGCAATGCAGTGGTACCGCCCCAGTTGGACTCTGTAAGACTCCTACCTCTTAGATGATCCATATTCTAGCGGAATTGTTTATTGTACCAGTGACGGCATTAAATATTATTGGTATTTTTCATCAAATTTTTGTGAACTTCTATTATGAATGAGTTCTTTACTATTAAACATTATTTATATGTTATTTAATTTCTTCCCTATAGATTCTTATTTAAAGTATTAAGAATTTTCTCTTTGAAAAAATAACTTATTGTTAAGACGTGCAAGTCGGACACTTGATGGTAAGTGCAAGTATATCACTCTGAAAATTTTTATTAATATTTTGTATTGCATTGCTCATTCAATCAATACACAGCAATCCTTTCTTATTTCTGCTTTACGGTGGATTAACTAACAATGCTTCTAGCATTACTTCACTAGACGGAATGCAAGAGTCCTCGAAGCACTCAGTGGCATTGTGCTGTTATAGGGAAACAGGTCGATTACCTTCAGGTGATTTGCTGGTCTCGTTGTTATATTTTCTTTATTAAAAAATTAACGGTAAATATCGGTGAACAAAAGCAGAGATTAATTTAACAGCTAGATTTAATAGTCTGGTAATATAAAAACAAATGGCAATGGTTTTCAAATAAATCTAATCCAATTACTTTTGAGTCGAGAATTACGTACTGCACACATTTCTTGCTAGATTTTAAAGAGTACTCTGTTGTATCTTAAAAGGTCTAATAACAATGAAATTCATAAAGACCAATTAAATTCAAAATCAAACCTTTTACATGAAAACAAAATTTTTAAAATCCTTTGGCATACACAAAACAAACATACATAAAAAATAAATTGAGAACCTCCTTCTTTAAAAATTGGTTAAAACGACTTGATAATGTGAGCACGTAGAAAAAGTCGCTAAAATTTCAACCTCACATGCCTTTTACAGTGTACATGTCCAAACCTTAAGTTAATTTGTTATTGTTTACAAACAATTTATATATTTATTTTCTTCACGTTCTCCTTTTTGATAATTTCTTAAGTATTCCAGCTTGATTATCGTCTGTTATAGTATTTCTAAACATACCATGTGAAATCTCGGTAATCAATTTTTCAATATCAATCAGAATTCAAAAAGTGGTAGGACTCTTGCAGTCCGAGTAGGGCAGTACCACTGCATTGCCAGATATTGTACCTCCAAGCAGTAGTGTGTAAGCATTACTGTGTACCAGTTTGAAGGGCAATGATACCAGGGAAGTTAAAGGGCAAAGAGATAAACCATCCAATATATCTGGGTGAAGAGCGCAGTATAGAGTCAAGCACGTACGTGTGGTATTGTGTTGTTATAGGCAGACGTGATGCTTTACATCTTATTCAGGACTTGACCATCTCGTCACTTTATCTCGAAAAAGAAATTAACAGAAACCTATAATGCTAAGTGGAATATAATTAACTGTTTGATCAACAAATTAGACGTCCATTTCTGTATTTAAAGTCCGACTCTGAATCCTAAATAAACATATATGGAATTAAAGCCTAGTTTTTACTTTCCAAATGTTATTTAAAGTTATAAAAAATATATAAATACTATTTATGGGCGGTAAAACAGCTGTTTCATTTTTATGAGTACAATTATGGTGCAAGTTAAGTATAGCTATAGGACTTCTGTCTATTTTCGCGAAACTCTCCTGTAGCAACATATTAAAATAAATAGTAGCTTAAATGTTTAAGTAAATTAAACATTTCTTTACGTTAACTAATGCAATTAATAGTAATCACACGTAATTGTAAGTAAAAATAACACCAATAGATGTTTAGCATAAAGGATATATTTATTGAATGGATATTGCACTATAACTTCTTACAAGTGGTTGGACTCTTGCAAAACCCGACTGGGGCGGTACCACTGCATTGCCATATGTTCTGCCGCCTGCAGAAGTGTGTAAGTACTACAGTGTTCCGGTTTGAGTGGGCAATGATGCCAGCGTTATAACAGGGTAAAGACATAGACCATCTTATATCTCTGGGTGACGAGGGCAGCACAGAACAAAGCACGCTCTGTGTTACTGTGTTGTTATGCGCAGCCTTACCATCAGGCGGACGACTAACTCGTGTTATCCCTTTATCCCGTAAAAAATAAGGTTCTTTATTTTATCAAAACATTTATCTCATCCTTAGTAAATAAATTAAGAAAATGTTTTGTTCAAGTTGGTACGTAAACAGTTCCATGTTATTCGTAATACCTAAGCTCTTGCTTAATAAGCCAACAGATAATCTGGCTTAATGATTTCTTCAGTTTACGCGAATACTTGACATTATAAAATAAAACTATTTACGGATTTAATAGCGTTTATTTTAAGTTATTTACTTCCTGACGTTTCAATCACTTTACAGCGTTCATGGTCACGGGATGGACTGAAGGCGTTAGACGTCCAACTGTCAATGTCAATCCTGGTTACCTACATTTTAAAACTATTAATTTATGGTCCGATCTACGTAGAAAGAGCTAACTGTATCTTTATAAGTTGCAGTGGTGATATGCTTAGGTCTTATTTTAATTTAGTTAATTATGGGATCCCAAGTCGGTGGTAGAACCCAAACATCTTCTGTATTGAAATTTGGATGGTTTTTTAATTTCAATAGCTTCACGAATCATCTAAGGAAGAAATCGGTTTTCTTTTGCGAGGATTTATCAAATCTTATGTAGTGGTTCCAACCTTTAAATGTGTTTGCAGACTGTAGACTTATTGGGCTTTTTGAGTTTAATGTCAGCTATATGTTCCTTCATACGGGTTTAATGACTTTTTTAGTCTGTCTTATATAAGAGAGACCACATTCACGATCAAGCTTGTATACTCCTGGCTCTTATAGCGGTATGTTGCACTTGACAGGTGGTAAAAACTGTCTCTTCAGCGGCTTATAATATGTTTTATTTAAAGCCCGCTTCACAATGTGACCAATTTTGTCCGTGATGTCTCTAACATAGGGAAGAACAGCGGGAAAAGCGGGCTTTACCGTGGCTGGTTTTACTCGGTTTCTGTGACGTGAACGTGGAGCACGGAGCTTGTTGTCATGCAGAACTTGCTTGACATGTTGCATCATTACAGATCCCTTGTGCTCTCTGAAACTGAAATGGATGGTGGTGAGATTCACCATTTAAATATCTATTTGCATGGGTTGGTTTGTAGTATTTTTTGTTTGTAGGTTTGTAATATTTTAGTAAGACTCAAGGTGTTATTGGGATTGCGAATAACGAAAACATCAAGGAAAGCTAAAGAGTTACTCAGAAAGAAGAGAGTAGAAGATTGATCATACCATTTTGGCAGTGAAATAAAACACCTAAGTCTTACTGACAATGAAACTATGGTGAGTTTTGATGTTTAGTCTTTATAAACATCCTTACTAATAGAAGACTGCATCTCAATAGTAACAAGGAAGATGGAGGAGAGCAATATTCCTATAGAGTATTCATTATTATTAAAACATAAACGCGATAAAATTCGTAAATAGTTTTATTTTATTATTTTATTAGGCTGTTAAATAAAGAAAAGTCTTGAGTTGGCAGTATTGATAAGTTTACATATTATATACTTACGTATAAGTATAAAAATGTTAATGGTAATAATAACATTTCTGTTAATCATTATCGTAATTCGATACAACATCGAATTGTTATCTCACAGTGCCAGGTTGAGATTTTCTAGTCAAATCACCAATCACGATTTATTGTTTCTTGTGATAAATTATGTGGTTCTCAGTATATCATCACATTTTAGTTATTTTAAACTTAAATTTCGGATTAATCCTTATATTCTTGAACTTTAAAATGTTTTAACAGTAAAAATATTTCTGCAGCAAGTCTTAACCAATAAACCCGCCTTACCTCTACTCACTTCGTTTAAGTCTTTTTTATTAGTATTAAACACCTGCAGTTTACAGGAGTTGTCATTTGAATAATGAATACTCTAACATGAAATTAACAGAAAAGTTATAATTGGAACATGCTAATGACTACGCAATTTTTCGTTATAGTAGGAAGAGAGAAAAGTGCATTATAGTGAAAGTGAACTATAAGAACTATATTCCCATTGATTTTATTATAAATTCTTTTTTTATAGTCTTTCGTTTTGCCTAACGCTTAATAATCTTTTATGAATAAAAACGTATCTCTATAGGTTTCTACAATGGCATACCACTAATGTGGTATGCCATTGGAGATTCAATTGAATAAATAAAAAAAAGTCTAATTGAATTGGAAAATAGACCTATATCCAGCAGTGTATGATAAAAGACTGGATATGATGATGATGATGATGATGAATACAACCTAAATCCCAAGCAGCTGAAATAACAAGATTTTTCCTTTTTCACTCGGTTTTCCGTAAACGAATACAACCTCAATGTCTCTTTAAAATTCAATGCAATTATGTAGTTAAATGCCGTTAAAACTATTAATAATGTTTAATTAATATTATAAAAAATTGTATTTAAAAAAAAGAAAAAAAAAGTGTTAAAAGTCCCTTTGAGTTTCTTTCGCCTATTCTTCTCAGAACTGAGGCATTTGTTTTCCGAACAGGCGGTAAATGTTATTTATGTTGACTTCAAAAAAAGATTAAACCAATCCAATTTTGACTTTGACTTTGAATGGCCTTAAAATTATTCTTGAACTAGAGAAATATATCTCGATTTTAATAATAAATCGTGACTGTGAATGTCACAATCATGAAATCCTTATGAAAAATATACATCAAAATATTGTTAATATTACACACAATTTTTTGTTCCCTTTAGGGATTGAAATTGCAACACGACATTGGGTTCGGTGACCACGTAAATCATTGTATCATACTTTTTACATATAGGCTATTTGAGGTGTTTAATTACGTATTTTGTTATTTATCATTAATTGAAATATTTTTCTGCTGTAATTTTTAATATATATATGAGATAATAAATATATAAGATAAAGGCACATAAATTATGTAAGGACAATGATTATATGTTACAATACCATTTATCTTATTATATTTGAGTAAGATTATTTCACAATAAAAACATAAATAAGGATAAAGTATTGATATCAGTTTTGTGGAAAAAGTACAGTGTAAGTAAATTAAATACGGAAACATATCTGTGAAAAGGGATTTCCACTGGCGAAATTTTTGAGCAGCTTACACAGTATTTTGCTGGAAACGTATTTGCCAAAACCCGGGAAGACCATTAATCCGCATTTCTGTCGTAGAAAATCCTCTTAAAGGATCTTCGTCCTTTGGATTTTCTCTACGCATTGACAAACTATTTTCAAGAGATATCTGAAGAGATATCTTTTTTTTTGGCTTAATGCAAAGCATTAAAAGCAATAGTGGTCTGCGTTCACATTTATTATAGTTTTGATTAATGGCTTGGTGCCAAGTATATTATTATCTGATTTTGAACTTCTGATTATTATAATCACCATAAACAAACGAATAGATAAAAATTAAATAAAAAATATAATGTATTCTATGGCAGCTTGTGAAAAGTTGCCTAAAAATTGTAATTTACCAAATAATTAAATGAATTTACATATTATCCTGATAATGAATTTAAACTCTTAAAATATATAACTCTTTAAACCAAAAATAATTTAACTCCGATATTTAGTCATTATAAAAAAAAATATATTTAAAAGAAATCTAATTAGTAACACATTTGCAAATCACACAAACAGTATATAAATATATATGCAGTATTGTGTCTTGTGCAAAAATACAACGCTTGCAATATTGTTCATTCAGTATTTTTCTGTGAATAGAAATAATTGAACTATTTTATTAAGAAATTTAAAAATAGTGGGTTGGACTAGTATTGGGGTATTTTAGACTCGAATTACGTAATATTCAATGAACGCAGCATTTGCACTTTTTAAAACTTCCAACACTTGAATTCACTCGCTTCATATTGTTGTGATCTGCTAAGGATACCGAATTATTGAAAGCCCCGACTTTTCCTTTTCAGTTAAGTTCAGTGGTAAGAAATTAAACGTCACTCGATCGGTTGACATTAAAGGATTTTGATTCTAGATGTAGCCACAAAGTATGCTCAAAAATACGTAACGAAATAAATTTCCGGAATTGAATAAGCACATCGCAAGAGGTCGGGTTTCTATCTTTTGGTAAATATTATTTTTTATAGGCAGCTTTTATCTAATTATAATAAGTAGAAGGAATTTTATAATAAAATCCGTGATAGAAAATGCAAAATCATAATTATGTTATAAGCAGTCTAATTAAATTATTCTATTTAAATATCATCCGTTGAGTATGAAGGCATAAAGGCTTGAATGAATATGCTTTGCAACTGTTTTTCCTTACTTTTTCTCTACTGCAGCTAAAACAAAGTAATTTCATGGTGGCAAAAAGAAAATGTGTTAGACCAGTTCCATTGTGTGAAATCTTATAAAGTTTATTGCAATCCAGATCGAATTTCGTTGCGAAATGACACCCGGAAATTTTCTTTCGAGTCTTTTCTTTTTTTTATTTGAAAGTTTTAGTGGATTTTGTTTAATAGGCAGAGGTTACTGTAATAAAAATGCAGATTAAAGTAGGTAGCTTATAGAAAGTAATTGTCATTTATAAGCAATAAAAATTCAAAAGTTACAAACGATTGCTGTACAAGTTTTCAAAATGAATACTAACAATATAATTAATAAAAAAGTTGTAGTCTAAGATCGAGCACATCATCACATTGTATCGACCACAATATTATTACACATATAAAAATTTATTAGAATAGAGAAGATATTCCTTTGCAGATCCGCCTGGGGTGTTACCACTGCTTTGTCCATTCAACGCATGGATCATCTTACTAAAAGTAAGGCAATGAATGATCAGCCTGTAAAGGACTTTTTATTTTTTTATTTACGTGGGGGAAAGTCTACGCATAACCACCTGGCAAGTACGGGTAATGTCGGACTCGCAACGACTAAAACCATCACGTATTCAGATCGCATATTGAGGGGATAACGGGAACGCTTTCGCATACTTTCGCGATCCCACCAGCGCTGGCCGCCGATGTAACCCCACCTTGCGAAGCGCTCACCTTTTGACCACCCTCAGGCAAGGCACGCTGGAACATAGAGAGCACGTTGAACATAGAGTTGGAACATAGAGGCGAACCTGGTCTTGGGCGCCGCCGCTCGTCACTTTTCGGCCGCAGATGATGGGTAGAACGGCGTACCGCAATACCGGAACTCCTCTTCCCCTTTGTCCCCACCACGCCGGCACAGCCACGGCCTTGCTAAGTCGCGGAAGATAGGGAGAGCGACCTACGCAATACCGACACTCCTCTTTCTTTGCTTTGCTTCCTCCAAGGAGCATTCAAGGTGGGCTCGAAGATCCCACCCGGAGCGCCCCTTCTGTCTAGCCCTACACCACGGGCTGGCCGGGTTTGGTTTCCTCTTTACTTCGCCGTGGGTGGACTAGGCCTCGGTTATTAGAGCCCCTTTGCTCCGACAAATCAAATAAAATCAGGCCAAAATAACTTTATTCAAATAGGCCTATACAAGCATTTTCGAATCGTCATTTTTGCATGTTAGTTCGTAAGGAAGCTACCACGGAATGAAGTTCTTTTAAGAAGAGAAAGAAACTTGACAGTTGCTCTTTTAAAATACTGTTATAATTTTTAATTAAACAATAGATTCGCTATCCGACTCATACGAGTAATTTAATTTAATTCCATATATTTAATCTACTCTTGGACAGTGTAATAAGCTTTTTGTAACAAAATATTTTTAATTTTATTTTAAAAAGGTCGCAGTGATAGATTCAAGACATCTTGTGGAATCTTATTATATACGCGTCTACTCAGGCCCATGAATGATATGCACACAAGCTTATTTTTATTTCTAGTATTTAACGTATATCTGTCACAATTTTTTATATAGCTATCAATTTTTTCCGGATAGGTAAAATGTTATAGAGTATGTATTGTGAGGCAACTGTCAGAATATAATTATTTTTAAATCACAGAGACTCTCGAGCTCTCAAATTGTAGATAGCGCATACAGCTCTCTTTTGAAGAATAAATACTGAGTTTATCTAGGCAGTACTACCCCACAATTGAATACCGTAAGACAGAAAACTATGAAAATAGCTAAAAATATGAGTTCCATAGGGGTTCCACTTATGCCTAAAAAAACAGTTGAATCCGTAAGTTTTACTGCTTCGCTATTAAGAAACAAACTGTAATTATGTCTTTTTACAGTAGGCAAAGTAAATTCTCCTATGCTTCGTAAATATGCTTCAGAAGTTTATCATCCACATCCGTTGTTATTTACCTTTGGTAAAACCATGCTGTTTACTATGCATCATATCATTTCTATAGACAAACTCTGTTAATTTATTTAAGATTATTTTTTCAAAAATGTTAATTAAGGATGGTCTATAGCAGTGGCGGTATTACCAAGCCCAAAAGCTCGGCTTACCCTACTAAGGATAAATATTAATTAATTAAAATATAAAAATTAAAACATTAATTAATATTTAAAAATTTTAATTAAACAAAAATAAAATTTTAATTTATAAATATTAATTAACGTCCTTTGTAGGGCAAACCGGGCTTTTGGGGTTGTAGGGTAGTACCGCCACTGGTCTATAGTTATAGGTTTCACTGTGAACAATATTAAATTGTTTTATTTATTATAATTACGAAGGAAATAGGACAAGGAAATAATTAGATATGAGCAAAATCCCAACACCACACTTTACAGCACCCAGTTGGAATAAGTTGTAGAACATACCAATAAATTCAGTACCGTTGCAGTACTTTGGTCGTCTCAGAATAAGAGGTATATCGACTTTACAATTTCAAATATTATTTACTCAACAGAAATCGAGCGTTGATAATTATGATGTAGTACTGAAGCATGAATATGTCAGAAAAAAAAACAATTGGGTGGATCCCGCACAATTTTCAGAAAAAAGTTATCATATCATGGGAACATACCAATATTTGAATAATCGCATTCAGAAAGTGCTAACAGTGTTCGGTGTCTGGCAGTTTTGCTGGGTTTGGATTATATGATCACAACAATGGCATCATCCAACTATCTTTTCTGTTAAAATCATTATGTTTTTTCATTTCAAAAGGTACAGATATTCTAGGAATGAATTAGAGATTTTTAAGCCAGTTATCAATAGCAGCACGCACTCTTACCATGGGAAAATTCTTCACTGCCAATCGAATGGATTGTTTTAGGAACTCCAAAATATCATGGCGTTCAGACCAAGCCTTTCTCTCTAAAACTGACCATAAATCATAATCCAGTGGATTAAAATCAGGACTTGATGACAGCTAGTTTACAGCTCTGATGAAGTCCAAAATCTTCATTTTTAACCAAGATTGGATGGATCGAGCTCTACGACCCGGCGCCGTCTTTCTAAAAGGACCATTATTGCTTTTTTATTTTACTTTTTCAAAAAATATGGCTCAATCACTCTTTCATAGCTAACACCCCACCAAACCATCACTGAAGTCAGATAATGCTCACGTTGTACTCTGTTGACTAATTGGCATGCTTCTTTAGAGCTGTCAGCATAAAAAAAGTCATTTTATTTGTTAAAATACTGTTCAATTGAATAAAATTTCTCATTCCAAAACAAATTTTTTCTGTGATCTCCCTTTCCTTACCGCTTAAGTCGTTGTTTTAATTTTATAACCCTATTTTTTTAATTATCAGGTAAGAAATGACCAGTGCGTCCCTTATAGGCTGCAAGTCGTAGATCATCTTTTAAATTTAATTTAAAAAATAAATCATGTTGCGTAATTACGCGGCATGGTTTTAGGTGTTACCTTCATTTCCCGAAATAAAATCTTTTGCCTTCGGACAGAATTTCTTCGAATTATTTCCCTTACTGCGTTTATCGCCTTTTTCGTACGAACACTAGGTGCACGGCCAGATCTTTTTCTGTCAGAAAGTTTCATTGTACCTATCAATAGCCCGGTACATAAACATTTGACCAAGCGCATGGAGGATTTTAAAAGACTGTATTTGTCTCCGTACCTACTTTATGTAATGTAATCACAGCGATTCGGTTCTCTTTATCACTCCACCTTATTTTAATATCACAAAATATTTAACAATATATTGGCGCGAAAATAATAAAACACAATAAACAATCGCATAATAATGACAGAGTCCAAATTCAAAAGTAATATTTTATTTATTTTTAATTGTAATAGTATTTAGTATACACGCAAATGTTTTGTTTGCATACTATCGTTGAAAGCTACTCAGCCGTATATTGAGTGTTGTTAGCTGCCACTAAGCCTTTAAGTCATCGTTGGTGACTTGTTTTCAGTGACCGTGGGATTTATTTTTCACATCAAAATTTTACAGTGTCAACAAAATAATAATCAATACATAGGTAGTAATCATTCATTGCTCTTTTCCGTAATATGCCGATGGTTCCGTAGTAATCTTTATTTACAGATTTGTAGAGTTCTTCTTAACTTTACTATTTGCTTAAGATTTATGAAGACAAATGTACCAAAAAAGCATTGCTATTTTCAACCTAGTATCGATAGCCAGTTTATTAAAAGATCAGGAAGTCCGATTTAGAATAACCTCATATTTATGATGATATAGTCACGTTACTTACCGAAGAAGTTTGAATTTGCATTTCTTAACGATGGATTAAGAGTTGATTCCATCGGATGGGATAATGTTTCAGATAGATTAACAAAACAGCATAAAAATGTTATCACTCATCCTTTATCAAATTTTCGTAAAAGTTTAAAAATATGTTATAGTTAAGTTTTTTGTAGATATGAATATGTTCTTCAATATTTATAACATTTTTTTGTTCTATCATGAACAGTTTCTGCAGCGCATGCGATATAGTACATTTTATGGCAGTTTTTTTACTCCTTGGGTTATATTATTGAAGTTTTAGTAGTAGTCCTTAAATTTTTTAGTAATAAATATAGCGTATGTTTTTCAGTGATAATGTCGCATTCTTATGGTTAAAGAATTTTTGAAATCGAATCAGTAGTTTTTGAGTTTATTCGTTACAAGCACACAAAAATACAAATACTATAATATATTACTAGTATAAGAGTAGATTACAATAATAATAGTAATCACTATACAGTTACATTCTATATTTGTTAAAATTACATCCCATATATGAATATACATAAATGGGTTGTTTGCAGAAATCTTAAAAACTTAAAAGTTGTTAACATTTAAGTTTTTAAGTAATAAATGTTTAAATTTATTTTAATTAAAAAATGTCATAAGAAAAACCGGGCAGCTTTCTTTAAATTTCCAAAAATATTACATGTACTTATAAACTTTTCGTCGGTATCGCTCAACTTGTGGTTTTCTTGTGTATCTTATTCACCGATGGACGGAACTAGTTAAAAGCAATGGGGAGGCTTTGATGATGAATTTAAACTTAATGAAAGCCTTTAATCAGGTTTGGTACAAGGTGCTTCTCTACAAGATCACATCCTATGGGGTTTTCATCAAGGAGCATCAAGGTCGTTGTTGACGGTGCTTGTTCCGACGTAAACCGGTGCTGGTATTACACAAGGTTGCGTGCTGTCCCACACACTTAGTCTTCTGAATACGACTTAGGGTCCTTCAAGAAGAGCCTAGTTTTACTTTAAAGGCCGACGATGCATTGGCAAGTCCTTTATTATTGCGAATGTCTATGCGCAACGGTGACCGCTTACTATCGGTGATCATTTCAATTCAGTGAACAAATATAATTCTTAAATCGTTTAAGAATGCTCATTATTGCTTTTTATTCATGGATTTTAAGTGATCTATATGTAGTTGTACAAATTTAGCTTTTGCTTTCACAACTTCAAGTTGTGGCAACGTTTTTATAAAGAGCAATAAATACTTAATATAATTTAAATTAATGTTTTTTTTTTCTATTTGAATGTTTTTAGTCGCCTTGGGTTCTTTTACGATAGATTATAGACTTTTACCAAAGCTCAATGATCTAAAAGAAAAGTTTACAGCCAATAACTTACGCCTCACTAAACTAATAAGTTTTAAGATTAAGTAATGCACACATACTAGTAGATGGATGAATATTATATACTTAAATTTTAAAAACTATTTGTTCGAAAAGTAAAATATTAAAGATGTTTTTGTTTTACGAGATAAAGTGACGAAACGAGCAAGTTTGCGCCTAATGTTAATCGTTACACTACCACACAGAGCGCGCGTGGCTCTGTGGTGCGCTCGTCACCCAAAGATATATTGTAGTTTATCTCTTTGCCATGTAATTACTCTGGCATCATTGCCCTTCAAAGTGGAACAAAGTAGTGCTTACATACTGCTACTTGGCGGCAGAATATCTGGCAACGTAGTGGTACCTCTCCAATCAGACCCTGCAAGAGTCCTATTACTTATGTATATGATGTCTTAAAAGAGGAAAAAAATAGAAAACACAAAAAAATCTTTTATAAGCGGGATAAATAATTTTCTCGATGATAGATATATTTACGGTATGATGGATCTTAAGTAGCCATTATTGAGATTATTGCAATGTCTTTTAGTTAAAATAGTTTTATTTCTTTATCTTCTAACCAAGCTACATAAAAAAATGACCACATTATATCATAAATGCACAAAAAATACTTGCCGGACATCTATAATACAAAAAAAATATTTTTTATTTAGAATATACCGATACTGACTATATCTTTACCTTTTTTATATACATATGTAAATAAATTAGTGATAATTATTCCTATAAAACAGTACAAACTGCTAAAAACACAACCGCTACTCATAGCTAGTGTTAATCTGAAAGGCTAACGAAAGTTTTTTTTACTAAGATGTTCCTGCTTATTAAAGCCATGAAGAAATCTTTTTTAAAACTGAGGCGCTGGTAAAATCGAGCCCCAAGGTGCTTTTGTTTTCTTTCACAAGCAAAGCACTTAGCTGAGATTTAAGTCTTACCTTAATATCTTTTTTACGGCAGCACTGTTTTGTTTTAATGCTGCAGAATAATTGTAAGTTTTACATTTTCCTTAATGATTTTGAAAGAATCCTCGGGAACAAAGTAATTAGTCATTTTAATTTTTGAAACTTAAAAAAATGAATCTCTCCTTTCAATACCTAAATTTAGCTTGTATTATGTACAATATTATTGTAAATTCAAAATCAAGGCCTACAAATGTATTAACGATTTCTTAATAATTAATTTGAGTAATAGTGGAATAAAACAGCCGCATACTATAAAGTTATAAATGTTATTAAAATTGAAAAATTATTAAAGTAATACCAGACGTTTATGTATAATTTTCTATTCTGTATTATTTTTCCTTAGTGTTAAATTAGTGATGATTTTAACACTTCTACGTTGCTGATAATAATTCTTCGAAAATTCATTTCATTCAAATCAACTTTTGATTCGTTGTACACAAAGTTTCAACATGAAGTGAATATTGGGTTTTATATTAAAACCACTTTAAAATTCCAACTTTAAAGAAAAAATCAATTTTTCTCAAGGAATATATACCGGATCGAGAATATTGAATGACGTCTAAACACAGAAACTCGTAATATAACAAGAAAATATACGATATGTGAAAAGATGGAGGAAATCTTAGAACTCCAAGTGTTTATCAGTTTTTCTGTACCATCCACTTGTAAAATTTTAGATAGCTTACGAAAAATAATAAATGCCTCTATAAATAATTGCTTTTATGATTAAAATCCCAGAAACTGACAATCTAACGCCGTGTACGAAACTATACAGTGTTTACTATATATTGAATTTAGTGTAGCGCCCGAAAAGCTTTCATTATTTTCGTGCAATTTTGAGAGTAAATTACCTTGCTTATTCTACGAATCTTTTTTCGTCCCGTCTTCTCTCTTTCTCCCCTAAAAAATTCTGTTCTCATATTTTATTATTATAACAACTATACTACACTAACTTTTTATATAACTACGAGGGTGCGTTTTTAATTTCGCGGAATGGCGGGGTTAGAGGGGGGATAGCAGGCTCGCAAAAAAATTGAAGTATGGAGAAAATCGAGTATAGCGCCGTTATAAAGTTCCTTACCAAGCAAGTAAAGTCTGTGTAAATAAGTAAAGTCTGTGCATAATGGAAGAGATGTTATCGGTTTATGAACGTCTACTTACAAGTTTTTTTTTAGAAATTTATCTCATAGCCGGAAGTATAAGGCTGATATCATGAGCTTTTCTTGCAAAAAAAGACTTGAGCCCCTCTTTAGTAAATAAATTATTATTTACTGAAGAGGGGCTCAAGGCTCAAGTCTCAACAAGATTTTAACAAGCTAAATTTCTATGTAGAGAAGAAATTGAATAAGTGTGAGTTGCATTTTGTTTTTTTTTTCTTTACTTAATTTTTGGGTTTAGTCCATTTTTAATAATAAACCATGGAAAATACATCATAAGGATATCTCTTCAGTTGAATAACTTTATACCGTATTGGATGCCTGTCATACAAACATAATTAAAAACTCAAAATGACAACAGTACAGATGTTATTTGTATACATTAGTGAATATAATTATTACCCATTAAGATTAATTCTTATTTAAAACGTCGGTACCAATTGTTCAATAAGGTCGATAGTATCTATAAAGAATACTGAAGAGTAAATATTCTTTAAGGTGCCATATACCCATCACCACGTTAACAGTATAAGTTTCCAAACGCACAGTCAGTGGTCTGATGGTGATTATTAAGACCAATTAATGAGTCTCCATCATTAACAAGGACCTAAGATACTGAGCGTATTACCCAAAGTTAGACGAGGCGCTTACATTGCTAACATGTTTCTGTCACCTCCGGCTTAAATGATGCGGGGGACATGACAAGGGTCAAGAATAGGTCCAAAAATTCTACATATCATCACTGACTTAGGGCGTCATCAATCATTCACATAATGCTGCAATAAATATATGATGCCAGACGACTAAAATAGCCCGATGCTGAGTATATCACGCTTTCGATTCATATTTTACTTGTTACTATTTACTTGAAAGTTTTTAAAGCAATTTTGTCGCTGATAATATTGAATGCTATAGAATAATTTACATTAGATCATAAAGAACATTTCCTACATTTATATAGACGATTTTTTATTTTCCGAAAAAAATTTAAACAGTTCATATTTGCTAAAAACATTTCATGTTATTTTAATTTCAAATGATTTTTACCGATGTGATTTGTTTTTAATGACCCTTGCCAATCCTAGTTAATAATTGCAATAAATATATGGGTGCCACACGGGCGATAAAAGTCCGGAAAAATATTGACAGCTTGTGTAAATTATTTGTTTGCTGTCGCATTAAGCGGCCTTGTTTATCAC
>DWHR010000005.1:0-18556 GCA_018248075.1 Eurytides protesilaus protesilaus
AAAGTGACGAGACGAGCAAGTCGTGCGCCTGATAGTAAGCGTCACGCCTGCTCATAACAACACAGTACCACACAGAGCGCGCTAGGCTCTGTGCTGCGGTCGTCAGCCAGACATATTAGATAGGCTATCTCTTTGCCCTGTAATTTCACTGGCATCATTGCCCTTCAAACCGGAACACAGTAGTCACATACTACTTGACAGCAGAATATCTGGCAATGGCATAACATATGGCAACAATTAGTTGTTTTATCATTGTCACAACACGATACAATTTTTTTTTATTAGTTTACTCTTTATTACAAAACCAAAAATGGATATTACAATGGGCGGACTTAATGCCATTAGGCATTCTTTCCCAGTCAACCCGGTGCTTACTGCTTAATATGAATAAAAGTTATAAAAGAAAGACCCAAACACTTCAATACGTTTTATATATACAGTGCACCTCGAATAGGGTCATCGCCCTTAACTGGGGAAACAGGTAATTCGAGTAGCACCGCCGCTAATTTATTTCGGATGTTGGACTGTGCAATCGACATTTTATGTGTAACTTGCAAAACAACGATTAATAGAACTTAACTGAATGGAAATAATAACGAGGATATCTTTTTTTGTAAACGTCAAACAAAACGTCTGTCCATAACAACACAGTACCACACAGAGTGTTCTTGGCTCTGTGCTGCGCTCGTCACCCAGAGATATCAGATAGTCTATTTCTTTGTCTTGTTATGTCGCTGGCATCATTGCCCTTCAAACCGGGACACAGTTGTTTATTTTTTTATTAGATATAGTGACGAGACGAGCAAACCGTGCGCCTGATGGTAAGCGTCACGCCTGCCTATAACAACACAGTACCGGATGCAAAGTGCCTGGCGCTGCACTGCACTCGTCACCCAGAGACATAAGATGGTCTATCTCTTTTCTCTGTTACTTCACTGGCATCATCGCCTTTCAAATCGGAACACAGTATTGTTTACACACTACTGCTTGGTGGCAGAATCTGGCAATACCACTGTATTGCCAGATTCTGCCATCCTCATAGTTCCCCAGTCGGACTTTGCAAGAGTCCTACCACTTATTAAACAATATCAATTGTAAATTATACGAGTGCCAATAATACTGTAATAATCGGTACTTAGAATAAGTAAAGAGGACAATGAATAATCGCATTACAAATTTGATTAGTAGTTTTATGACGAATACGTTCACTGAATAAAGTAATGTGACGCTCAAAGCCATTAAAGTCAAAGTACTGCAAGTTTGGCATCCTTGAAGTTTACTTTTAAGCCAAGATCTTTTAACAACTTTTTAGCATTCTTGTTTAAGAACATTTTCATGAATAAAATAGTCATGAATATAGAGATATGCTTGAGACAATGGTCCTTTATTTTTTTCATATGAATGATTGTTAATTGTTCTCATATGAATCCAAAAACTTTTTACCTTTATATTTTGCACGGCTTTGAAGAGGTTTGAATATATTATGATTTTATACAAATGAAATGTACCGTATTTGCTAAATAATTCAGAAAAAAATTCCAGAACCCATCAAAAGTACCTTGTATTTCTATTACAATTAAAGTTCATTCACGATACACATACCCACAGACTTTTCTATCAAATCAATTTTTTTTACCGTCAACCATAGCAAAGTTAAAAGACTTATAACAAAGAATTTTTGGCAGTAATATCCACATATTTGATATTGCAGCAATACAAATATATTACACATAAAAACATTATAATCGTTAATGTAATATAGGAGTATAACAACTTACATAAACACCTATTCCGTGTCTATTGTTACTTCATCGACAATCTACAGCAACTACTCTAATAATACCTTAATAATATATGTAATACCATTAATACCTTTACAGATAATAATTATAAGCGAGAATAAAACGAAAAATATTCAAAATGAAACCGCGATCTCGCAGCCGGAAGGCATAACAGCCTGTTATGTGTGTCATTGGGTTAATTAAATCGTATTTTTGCATAATTTAACTTGAACCATAACCAACTCGGCGGTCAACTGTAGGCTGAGTGTGGGTCCGCACAAAATGGGGTCCGAATGCAAAATCTTGACCTTCGCTGTGTGCAACAATGTTTTATAATGATGTTACGTTTCGTGAGAGGCCGGGCTCGGTGGGTATGAATTAGCATCGTTACACAAGCGCATAAGTGGCGGGTTAACGACTGATTGCGAATAAGTCGCTGAGCACGTTCGTTCCTCCATTGCTCCCGCTATATAGGCTTGCCTAATCCTAAATTCAGTTATTGAAATTAATTGCTTCATTTATTTATTTAATTTATTTGGGCAGAAACAGTTTACACGAAACATAAACATTAATTACAAGTTAAAAAGGAACAAAAACCAATTAATTAACCACTCATAAAAAGAAACATACTAATAAAAACTAAAAACTAGCAGCAAACACCTTTAGAACAACGGAAACTATAAACACATTTCAATAATATAGAAAGAGATTTTAAGATTGCAAGATTATATTGGTACGTAAGGCAATAATTTGCAATGCAAGTTTTTAAATTTTTGACAGGTTAATTGAAAAATTTCTAGATCTAAGAAATTTTAATTGTTATTTCGGAACACTATAAATGAATGAATTTTGGGCATATTTTGTTTTAACTATAGGCAAATGAAACGGTGAAACAGTACGACGAGTAAACATAAATGTCGGAACTTAAACGATTTATACAAGCAATTTTTGATTTCGCAGACAGGTATTTAAGTTATCACACATTATTATAGTGCCATCAGCCTGTTGAGTTTGTTGCATTCAGTTTTCTTAGTCTATGAATTAAATAAGATTTAAATGGGCTGGGCATGGCAAATGAAGGATTCTTATTACGCGTTAAGGGGGACAGGAGAAATCAGTCCGTCGACCTGAATTAAAATGCCTTTCCCACAAAGACGTGGCCGTTACTGCTTCTCGGAAGCACAACAAAGATCCTGTACGGGTTTGTGACTCACTAGTGGTGTCTCTGATCCAGAGGCAAAGAATGTAAAAAAAAAATTAAAAAGCAAGAAAACAGCAAGAACATGTTTGTATTTCATAATAATTTCGTTTTCTTGCGCCAGCGGGGAATCTAATATCGAACATTCCTCTTTCACTTTCCTACAAAAATACAAGAGAACAAAAACACAACGACGTTAACTTCTTGAATCTCCGACATGTGGGGCAACGGGGAAGTGGTTGGTCGGTCTCGCACGGCGAATTTTACTTTCATGATTTCACTCGTAAAAACAATAATTAGGTTTACAGCTCTGCACTGTTAAAATGCAATTTCGAGCCGAGTGCCGTACGGATTATACCACTTACGGAACTTCGGAAATAATAAAAGCGTGGAGAGGCTAGTATTACGGTTAATTGGTGGGCAGAGTGAGTCGGCAAGGGCGAGTCGGCCGGCGGGTTGAAGAACCTACAAACAAGCCTCTTTTTTTTATTAGATTAAGTGACGAGACGAGCAAGTCGTGCGCCTGATGGTAAGCCTCACGCCTGCCCATAAACAACACAGCACCAGACGCAAAGCGCCCGGCGCTGCGCTGCGCTCGTCACCCAGAGACATAAGGTGGTCTATCTCTTTGCCCTGTAATTTCGCCGGCACCATTGCCCTTCAAACTGGAACACAGTTGTGATTACGCACTACTGCTTGGCGGCAGAATAACTGGCAATGCAGCGGTACCGCCCAAGTCGGACTCTGCGAGAGTCCTACCACTTAAAATACAGGTCTCATTACACGTGTAGGTAATTGGGGCAGAAAGCTGTCAGAAAGCCGCCTGTACAGTTGGTTTCGCCGAAGAGGCGCGTAGGTGTCCAGAGAAACGCGTCATCCTTCATACAGAAAATTGCCTGTTCCCATAATTTAAATTCGATGCCGCTGTCACACTTATGATGGGCGATTAGAAAGGCGATTGCAATTGTATTGGTATGTAAATGGACTCTCGCGTGTGGGCGGGAGGCACTTGATCTCGAAAAATATCTTGTAAATATGCGTAAACAGTTTTTGTTACAATTAATGAGACGTTCACCATAGGGTTTTTTTTACTCATCAAATTGCCCAACGTATAATAATCGATGAATCATACAAAGAAAAGGTATGACTAACAATTTAAAAGAATAGAGTAAGTATTGCTTCCTTACGTCGTGTTTTTAAATGGGTGAGTTTTGCAATCAATATTTGCAAACACACTTAAAGGTCGGCCGGCCTATCTTCACAAATGACAACGCGGAAACGATTTCTGACTAGAAGGTCACCCATTATTCATACGTCACTCCTTAAACTTCAAGTTGGTATTCATCATAGGCTAGGGGGCTTGGGTGACGACTTTCGCTTATTATTTGTTTTGATAAAAGGGAAATGGTGTCGCTATATGCAGACAATGTGCAGCTGTGCGGGTGACTAGCAATCAAGGCCGCAAAGACCCACAGACGTATGAAAACAAAAGTGATAACGCTTTACGCACAAAGCAAGTGTATACTATACCTTGTAGTGAGGCAAGCTTTCTTATGAATTAACACTAAACTGCTTCTTAAAACTTTCATTTAATTTACAGTCTGGTGTTATTTTATCAACAAGCATACAACCTTCCTCTGCAAGTAATTAAGAGCTTCAATACCGATTAGAAACAACTTTTGTTGAGCAGATACAGTCAATAGCAAGCAATATTTCAATAATGAAAAAAAAAACAGGACGATAAGGTGAACCACATATCATTAAATAAACTGACACATTTAAAATCTAGTCTTATTTTATCTAAGAAAGCATACTACCATCCTTTGTAAGTAATTTCGAGCTTCAAAACTCATTAGAAACAACTTTTGTTGAGCAGATACAGTCAACAGCAGGTGCAGTTTCAATAATGAAAAAACAGGACGTTAAGGTGAACCACATATCATTAAATAAACTGACACATTAAGAATCTAGTGTTATTTCATCTAAGAAAGCTTACAACCCTCCTTTGCAAGTAATATAGAGCTTCAATACTGATTAGAAACAGCTTGTTTTGTTGAGCAGATACATTCAATAGCAGGCACCGTTTTAATAATGAAAAAACAAGACGTTAAGGTGAACCACATATCATTAAATAAACCGACAGGCCTTAGTAGCTATTACAATTCCACATAAGTCATGACTTTAATCGTTATATGAGTTAAGTGCTTGCCGGCTACAAAACTGGCGTGCTATCGGATAAATACTTCCGTAAACGTACCGCCGAAAGATCGTTTGCAGGGGTTTTAGTGAGTCTGGTTGATATTGCACGTGGGCGGGCCGGTGCACTGTCTACTTAAAAATAACGTCTCGATTTTGTTTGTCTATACAACTTTTCTTTGTCACAACTAAAAGTAAACGCGTTACTGGAAATCTTATGATATAACGACTGGTCCTACGTACAACAGCTTCAAAAATACCAACAAACGT
Source organism: Eurytides protesilaus protesilaus (assembly GCA_018248075.1). Taxonomy (NCBI): domain Eukaryota; kingdom Metazoa; phylum Arthropoda; class Insecta; order Lepidoptera; family Papilionidae; genus Eurytides; species Eurytides protesilaus. Next base: position 5,446 of record DWHR010000005.1, read on the forward strand.
TGTGACTGCCCATAACAATACAGTATCACACAGAGCGTGCTTGGCTCTATGCTGCGCTCGTTAGCCAGAGATATTAGATGGTCTACCTCTTTGCCCTGTAATTTCACTGGAATCATTGCCCTTCAAACCAGATCACAGTAGTGCTTACACATTACTGTTTGGCGGCAAAATATCTGGGAATGCAGTGGTACCGCCCCTGTCGGACTCTGCAAGAGTCCTACCACTTAGAAAAAGTAGTATATCACTTCCTCCGTCAAGTGAGATTTATTTAGTAATTATACCTTTCGTCGAATGCGTGAAGTAAACAAAAAGAGATTAACTATTTTAAAGGATGGCAAGGCTACAGCCATAATAACCTTATAGTACGCAATCTTCTTACAAAAAAAAACGTTATTTGAAATTCACACACGCCTTTTTGCTTGGACGTCCGTCCTTGAGAGCAAATACGTTTGCGCTCTTCCGTAAACGTGATACGTGGGGCCTAATGGAGCCGACTGTTCACTCGGTGCACTCGACTTACTACCAACCACATATACAAAGCTCACATTTCAGACCGAAAAGGAAAAAGTTGCGGCCGCAATTAGCATAATCCACTGGTAGCCTTTATTTAGCGTGAAAAACGAATAAAGCCAGCCACTTACGCCGTATTACTGCAAGCTTTTTGAATAGATTATCGATAAACTGTTGAATTGAGATGCTAATGTTTATAAAGTGCGTATAAACTGGCTGTTAGATGTGAAGATGTTAGCTAATAACGTTGCCACCGTGCGCGGCGTCGCTAATCGGAACAAAGGGTTATCTGTGATTCAAAAACGTGCCTAAGTTTCGCCTCGCAACTTCCTGAGTGCATGACTTGTGAACACGTGGGGACCCATGGGCGTGTAGTCATCGCTCGGATAAGGTAACTGTAGCCTTACTCTCGACACTCGATTTCATTCGAAATCGAGGATTGCGTGCGAGAACAAGTCAATTAGTAGAGTAGGTTCAGTTTAAAAATGTACGCAACATTTTGCATGTATATGGGTAAATTACTTTGAAGGGTGTGCATTTTAGACTGACAGTACTCTAAAGCGTTGCAATAAATATTTACTTCCACACATTTAAATAACTACCTTCAGTGGAGAGGCGGTTTTAGATTGAAACTACTCTACCAATTGACTAGTTCTCGAATGCAATCCTCAATTTTGAATGAAATCTAGTGTCGAGAGTAAGACTACTGAACACACTCGACGCGAACACATCACATTGTAATAAAATTACGCGAATGAATAGCTCCTTACATACTACTCTAACAGAATGTTTAATTGATTGCCGTTAGAGAATTGCGTAATCGCGTGTGTAAAAATTACTATTATATTATAGATACACAAAATATTGAGTCACGTTTATCAATCGCAACACCTGATAAAGATTACAAATTTACAGCGATAATAGTGTGATAAATTACAATATAATTACTAAGTAGTAGTAGTAAATTACAGGTTATCGTTACATATTTTTATGATCGTAATATTTTAAGCGTCAATCACTGTTCCGAGACCGATACGAATCATTTCAAGTGCAATCAATGAAAAAACTAATAATAAAGGTAATAAATAAACATTTCTAAATGTCAAATACAAAAAAGTCATAACGTTTTACAAACAGTAACTGTTACAAAGTATTAGTCATATGTGAACACTACTATGCTTGTCGGTTAAAATTAACAATAAAAGCGTTGTGGAGATCTTGTTTGGCACAAACACAAGCCAAATATGAGTCAGGTTCAGGAGCGAGTATAACTGTAAAATTCTAAGTTCACTCTTGCTCTGATAACCCACATTTTGAAGATCATATTACCTACATACGTTACTCACTTGTGCTCATTACATGACCAGTATTTGTCTTTTGTCTTGACATGTGCGACTAACACGATATTTTGAATGTTCCGCCTTTGTGTTTTAATAAGTCAACGATGTTTTTTTTACTTTATTATATTTCTCTTCTTATATTCCTTATTACTTTTTCTTTTGACCCTAATAGTATTAAGATACAGTTTTAAATAACATTTTTTTAACTTTTAGAATTTGGATTGGTCTAAAGTTTTATTCTAATTTATGAAAGTTTACAACATGGATTATATACCTCGGCTACATCATTGCAAAATGAACTCATAGATCCTCATGTTGTTTTTAATACTGTTATCTACGCTACAATGTAATGTACAACGAACGTAATTGTTTTATGCATAATCGAATAAGTAACAATGATCTATCAATGAACAAGTCATTCAACTATTTTATAATATGCACATGTGTAACGGACTACAGAAAAAAATAAAGATCTCTGAACTCCTCGTCATAACTTATAACAGCAATAATTGGTCATCGCTAACCGATGGCGGGACAACCTTGTGTCGCTTTTAGGAAAAAATTCAGCTGCGAGATCGGGTTGAATACAATGGGCACCTTGTTTATTTTTAATTTCTTCTAGGAGCCTAAGAGACGTGACAAGCAATTAATAAGTCTGATGACAAATGACACTTTCACAAATAAAAGTACAAAACTGTTAGCTTAATAATTACGCTAATAATTTATTCATTGCCTTTTCGACTGGAACACAATCGTGCTTGACGGCAGAATAATTGATAGGACTTTTGCAGAGATCGACTGGGGCGGTACCACTGCATTGCTAGATATTCTGCCGCCAAGCAGTACAGTGTTCCGGTTGGAAGGACAATGATGCCAGCAGAATTATAGAGCAAAGAACCATTTAATATCTCTGGGTGACGAGTGCAGCAGAGCCAATCACGCTCTTTGTGCTACTGTGTTGTTATGGGCAGGCGTGAAGCTTACCATCAGGCGCACAACTTTCTCGTCTCCTTACTATCTCGTTAAAAAATAATTAATAATGGTATGGTCCTTTGTGAGATAAAGTTTCCTACTTCCTTTTTTTTGTTACATTCCTAGTAACACAAGTGGTAGGAACCACTACTACACTATATGTGTCAGAGGAGAGGTTAGACTAAATAATAGAAATAGTAAATTAGTTATTATTTTACTTTATAGTAAAATATTGTTTTAGGCAAATTAAACTTTTTAGCATTTACGAACTAAAAATAAATGAATTACACACTCATGTAAATAGATAGATAAAGATCATTTCAATCCGTTCTAGCCGTATACAAGCTTGATGGAGCATGGTTAACAGCAAAGAGAACTAAGCTCGTGTGGGCGATTCAGCACGAGATTAAGCGAAGATAGCTTCATCGTTATTGCACAGCGACATTCGGGCAGTGGAACAATACTACAGATTAATTGCCACTGCAACATCTGCATGACCCACATAGAAATGGTAATTCAGACACAAGACGGTCATCCTACACACGGCGGCTATACAATGAGACATTGTGCGTCTGTTCCTCGAAAACGTATCGAGAATAGCGCAATGTTTGGAAAGTACATGCAATGGAGATACTGAAATGAATGTTTTCTTTTTTTTAGATAAAGTGACGAGAGGAGCAAGTCGTGCGCATGCTCGAAGCGTCACGCCTGCCCATAACAACACAGAAGCAAATCGCTTGCCGCTGCGCTGCGCTCGTCACTCAGTTATATAAGATGGTCTATCTGTGCCCTATAATTTCGGTGGTATGATTGCCCTTCAAACCGCAACACAGTAGTGCTTACACCTTACTGCTTGGCGGCAGAATAACTAGCAATGAAATGGTACCGCCCCAGTCGGACTCTGCAAGATTCCTATCACTTTTGATATTTGACTATGACAGTACTTGAACGTAATAAATAAGCTGCTTATATAAAATGTACATAACGTTTCTATAAGTGGTAGGCTTTTTGCAGAGTCCGACTGGGGCGATACCACTACATTGCAAAATATTCTGCCGCTAAGCAGTAGTGTGAAGCACTACTGTGTTCCGATTTGAGGGACATTGATGCCAGCGCAATTACAGGAAGAAGAGATGACCATCCTATATCTCTGGGTGACGGGCGCAGCGAAGGGGAAATAGCAAGTTCTATATGGGCAGGCGTGGCGCTTACCACCAGGCGCACGACTTGCTCGTCTCGTCACTTTATAGGAAAAAAAAGTGTGCCACAAAATTATATTCAACATTTTGTCACAACTTGGGAAAAATCTTGATATAATAAATAACGCTCTTTTAAATTTATCCTACATTTGTGAGATTGATTACCTCATTTTTATTTTTTAATTATCCAATTAATCTGGTATTGCATTAGTGTCGTCCGTGTCTAACTGGTTCAACTGTAAGACAGTGACAAATTATATTTTCTAAACTAAATGTCAGGGGATTTATTTGGTCTTAGAAATGTCGTGAATGAAAGTGGAAATGTATCATATTTACAGTATACTTTTATCATAGTTTCGGCAGTTTTTGAATAAGAGCTTTTGTCTTTCAACTTTTGTCTATGCCGCACTATAAGGTGTACCGCATATACAATGGGTTTATTCATTTTATCATCCTACCTGGTAGTTAAAGGCAATACAGTCTTTTGTAGTTAGCTCCTTAAATACATATAGTCATCGGACAAGTAAACCTACCAGAATCTACAACACTACACGATTTATTATCACATATCAGTAATAAATCATTATTTTAGAGCCAAAAGTATTATAAACCATTACCCAAGTAAACACTACATTTGTATTAAATAGAGAACATCAGTTTAATTTAAAAAAAAAGACTTAAGGCTTTATGGAGTTTATATACTTAGTCATACAAGTTGAATATACGACTAGACGTTCTTGTGTATATTTTATTGTTGATTAGCGCTCATATGAATACAAGTTATTGCGAGACGAGTATAGATACACGTAATTTTTTTTTTAATTTAACCGTTTCTTTATCATTGTATGAATAATTGCCGTCAAATTTTTGATTTTTAACTTTAGTTTTTGCCCGTTATTAACCCTTTTATAGTCGGCAAGGAACAAAAGGAGCTATGAACAGAAAGTAATACCAAATCTTTTTGTCAAATGTCAAATATTTATATTTTTAAATTTAGTGCCGATATAAATTTGTTCGTCTGCTAGTTCATAGATACGACATCGTGACTTCAATTTGGGTTCGAATGCTAAGACAAAGGAACAACCTGCAAACTTAGTCTTCTTATTTTAATATATAAAATTTAATATTTAAATACTTTTTAAGTCTTTGATGAGTTATTCTACGTATGTCTGCGAAGGTTCCTGTCCAAACAAAGAGTACAGCTTGCCAACTATAGAAACTATAGCGAATATAGCACGAGTTTAATTAGTTAAGAAACGGACGAAAATTAACAACAAAATCTCGCGAGTGAGACCAAATACCGACTGTAATGCGATGATTTTGTGAAACCGAGAGTAATTAATTAACGCTCAATGAGCAGATATAAGGCAGGGCGCGCCTAAAGTTGCTTTCACTTGGCGCCGCCCACTGCGCGCCAGTACTGGTTTTCTTGGTACCCGAAAGATCGAGTATCGATGTTACCAGATAATGGTACCTAGCGACTTGGTATTGTTTTCGTGAGCGAAGAAACGCTTAATTATGCCATACAATTCGCCGTCCTACTTTTATGATGTTTAAACTTGTACGTTGGCAACTATACATATATTTCATGTGTATTAAAATTTATGATAGCTTGCCTGATTCAATAAAAACCGTAAATTGTATTTTATTTAGACAAATTTTGTAAAGATTAGGCTTATGGAAAATAGTTATTACAGTATAAATGAATATATTAATTTTAATTTGTGAATATTGTTTTTTTTTTTGGAATATATTTTTCGAAGAACCATTGACAGTATATATAAGTTAAAAAAGATAAAAATTATCGTGTAATAAAATTTTAATATAATTTATATGCTTACGTTGCTATGCCCATGCAGGGAGTCACTTGTAAACTTTATATCATGTACCACCTTAGTGATGAAATGTGACATGCAATGAATATTTTGATTTAGATGAAATGATATATGCGAAAAAGTATCTCATGGTTTTTGTTAGTACTTTTACAAGAAACACTAGAAAATAAGCATAGTATTTATAATGGCTGTAGTCAGAGGCTTGTCTACTTTGAAAATAATTATAGAAACGAGGAAACATTATTCCAAAACAAAATCCAAGCATTTGAAGACATTATTAAGACTAGTTAAAAATAAGCTGCTTGATCACTTTCCTGCTTGAAACATCGAAATGAAAAAGTTTCAGTCGTAATAATAAAAATCTCGCCGACAAGTAAACAAACGGTCCATAAACAATGCCAACAAACAGCTCATTATAAAGCGAGGCTTTAAGAAATCTCCAAATTACGCCAATTAGTCTCTCCTAATTATGAATTTTTTACTCAATTTGATTGACATAGTAATAGCGAAAGCAAATTATTATGATACGCTCCGTAATTCCGACGGAGAAAGGCGATAAATTTATTATAAAACATTTCAAAACACTGTAAACGGTGTTAATTTTGTAGCATATTTTATAAATCTTCTCAAATATCGTATTGTAGTCGGATCTCAAAAATTAGTGAAAGGTTAATTTGATAGATTCATTATAAATATAAACTATGAAGGAAAAATTCACTTGTTACGTAGTATTGCATTAGTATTCAATTCGTACAGGCTATTTGGCTCACGCCTTACAAACTTTCACTTAGTTAAATACGAAATTTAACACTAGGGACGGATTAAGGTATAGGATGTCGGATATACTATAGATGAACAAAACCAGATCTTGGATAAATATGGTGGCAAATGGAAATTTATTTGAAACTTAGAAACTATCAACATATGGCTTATGTTTAGTCTCTATATATCTTCTGAAAATTAGAGTTTACTGTGTGTTTAGTGTTGCCACGAAACATTGGAAACGATTGCAAATTCGACCAGCTCGTTCTAGGCATTACTAGGCTAGAATCAAATATAGCTTTTTGAAATTATTAGTCGCCGAGTCAACAGGTAAAAATTACTTGCATAAACGTGTGAATGTCAAGACCATTCCGCCGCCATAGTCTAATAAAAGTATTGTTTTTTCTTTTTGCTAATGCAGTGAACTATTAAACGCTCAGAAACTAAGTCTCCTCAAATTTTCTTTTTAGGAATAATAGTAATGAGACGAGCAAGTCATACTCGCACAGGCTTATTTTATTTATTTTATTCAACACCAACATAATGTACACTGATAAAGTCATAAAGATAATACAAATTAATATTAAGCTTCCAAACTATGCGAGTTCAAAACTGCTCGATTTTGTGTTGCACTTGTCACTATACACAGTAATTACTCTGGCCCTTTCCACAGGAACACAATAGGAAACTGCTTGGTGAAATAATTAGCAATGAAGTGGTACCAACTCAGACGGGCTCAGTAAGAGTCCAGTTACAATTAAGTTTCTGTACCTATCCTATAATCTTTAGACTAAAAACGAAAGACATTCATCCCAGGCAAGATTTGATTATCCCATAAGGGATTGTATGCGTTTTTAGTCAGCTAATCAACGATATGTTACTGCAAAATCGTAATAATTGACGTTCTTGCACGCGCTTTCACGGCACTTTCTACTTGCGTCGTCTGCTCAGCACTTGACTCAGAAAAATGTAATTAAGTAAATGATGATCATAATTCTATCCTAACTCACGTAAGGAACAAACCAACCAACACCTGTTTCTGAATGTGTTTTTTTTTAAGATTTATAGTGACGAGACGAGCAAGTTGTGCGCGTGATAGTAACTCACTTGTCCGCAACAACAGTGTCACGCAGAACTTATTTAGGCCGGAACTGCACTCGTCCCCCAGAGATATAAATTGGTCTAACTCTATGCTCAGTAATTATACTGGCGGCCCTCCCTTTCTAAACTTAACACAGTAGTGCTTGCATACAACTGCTTGGCGGTACATATTTATTACCTTTGGAAATAAATTATTTATGCTATCTAACCGTTGAAATATAATGATTAAAAATAAATATTTCTATATAAATAAAAAAATCATCTTCGGGTAGGCATCGGTGGGTTGAGTACGCTCAACTGAACACTCAATGAGCGTGAATCGATATGCGCAGACAACGCACTCACCCATGTGCATGTTGACCATGTGTTAAAAGCCCAAAAAAGGCTTAAGTTTACTCAGACTGACATTGGAATTAATATAATCTTTAAAGGGTTCCCTTTGATATATATTTAAAAAGCCTCTGGGTTAAAAGATTTTTTTTACAAGATAAAGTAATGAGACGAGCAAGTCGAGCGAATGATGGTAAGCGTCACGCCTGCCCATTACAACACAGTACTACACAGTACACAGAGCGCGTTTGGCTCTGTGCTGCGCTCGTCACCCAGAGATATCTCTTTGCCCTGTGTATCTATTTCACTGGCATCATTGCCCATCAAACCGGAACACAGTAGTGCTTACACACTACTGCTTGGCGGCAGAATATTTGGCAATGCAGTGGTACCTCCCTAATCGGACTCTGCAAGGTACCACTTAGAAAAAGATAAACATTAATTAAAACAAACATTCAACAATCATCATCGTTATAAATAGTTCACCCAAGTAAGTTACTATGGATAAGTGTTTCCTGGGTGACAATGATCAAAAGACTATCACAATGTACAATATAAAATAAATAGAGAGAGTCAGAATAGTCCCCAGACGCCCCCTGCCCACGCATCTTCCTTGTGCCGAGCAAGCAAGCATCCACTCGAGAACAATACGGGCCGGTTTACTTTCTCGATTGACTCATTGCCGATCGAATGTGTGTTAGAGATTAGAAACAGATTAATGCCAATATCCCCACTATCGGTTGGCCCAATACAATGCACGAAGGTGGCGCGGGATTAGGTTTAGATCCAATTGCTCAATTCTATTCAATTAAATTTATGCTGAAACCAATCTACGGAGAAAGATCTGACATTTGTATATAGAAATAATAAACATATAATTACCATGATAGTTAATTAAACGTTAACGTGAGCACTTAATGTAGTGCAAAGTAAGAATAAAATAAGTTATTTTCAATACATCATTGCCAGTTCAAAGGCTGCTCAATTGTATATTAATTCTTACCTAAAAAAGTATCATAATTTTTTTTACGTGCATGCAAGAGTGAGATTTTGTAAGGGATATAAATATAGTAAGTTCCGAAAGTTAGAATTTAATGCCTGTCATACATGCATTAAACTAAATAAAAGAAAATATTTATTGGTTCTGTTCATTACCAGTCAATGTCACAAAATTCGACACAAAAACCCAACACATTTAAACTCGATAAATTCAATGAATTACGATTTTCAACCACTATGGTCCGCTACTATTTAAACATTATTCATAGAAACCAAATGCACATACACTCTGGAATAAGCATCCACATAAATTCGTTGCGTAAATAGAGGAAGACAGTAACATGTCAGTTTTAAATTTGAATCTTTCGATATCCCTTTGTTCTAAAACAAGTTGATGAGTTATACGAACATTGCATCTTCGAACATATTTACATATAGTTAAGTTCATATATAAGAAAGCACGAAAAAACATAAGATATAAACACGTATACATTACACACTTCGAACAAAACAAACAAAACCACAACTTGGTAATGCGATACATGTTGCATTATGCCTACGTGTTTAATGTTACATCTCCCACTTCCTCATACATCTTTAATCTACTGATTCTCGGTAACAGTGTTGCAAACAAAAGTTATTGCTGTTTGAACTCAATAATTGCATGTAAATAAAACGTTGAGCACTTGAGGAGGAAATAAATAAAATTATTTGCAGTACGCGTGGAAATTACCGACAAACGACGAGCTCCAAATAAACATGTGGCCCTGGTGTGCCTTGAGATCATAAGCTCGCAAATTACCAATAACCCTCTTCGTAACAAAGAAATGACGAATTATTTTACCGGAGGTGGAATAATGTATGCAATAATAATAAATGCAATCATAAATATGTGTCGTAGTATTTTTATGTAAGGAGAATTATCGTCTCGCGCCATTTGTGTGCTGAAAAATCCTAAATTAGTCAGTCAGCTACTGCCCTATTGATACACGATATATTGTACAAGAAAGAAAGAATTGATTCAGCAAATAAAGAATTGAATTTTTGAATGTTTATTCCGTCAAAATTTCTTTTACAATAGAATTTCCGTTTCCACATAGTCATAAAGGTGTCAGGTACCAAAAAATGTTTATTAATTTTGGATATATTAAGCCAGTAGCCATTTAAAATAATTTCTGTTTGTGTTTCGTGTATTTTCATATCAAACAGAACCCAAAAGCAAAAACGTTATTGTTACGTATCTAACCTTTCACATTAAACAAATCGATCCAAACATGTTAGGTTGTTAAAACTATAATAACAAAAGCTATAGTATGAAACGTCGAGGTATAAATGAAACCATTTCACAATGAAGCACTATAGTTAATACGTCTTAGATTGTGAACTGTCAGCGAATTGCTACAAATAAAATTTAACACAATTACTTTATATAACTTTAACTGGCATAAGTACAGATAGAAAAGGGTTATAAAAGTCACCACTACCAACATTGAGACTGTAATTTAATCAAACATTCTGACTACACAATATATTACGAGCGATAAATTATCTCTTGTAGCTGCAGATAAGGCAGCTAATAATGCGTCCTGATAGTTCCGAACAAAGGAGCAAAGTACTAGGAGAGTAGGAAACCGAGGCGAGTAAACAACAGTGGCATATAACATTCGACTCGTCATAGATACGAAGAATGGACCAGGAGTGTAGGAACTAGGCTTTTGATTTCCTAGTTACATAAGGTATAGCAACACATCCATCCTAACATTTACAAACAAAGGACCAGGAGTGTAGAAAACATAGACTGTTGATTGTCTAGTACATAAGGTATAGCAAAGTATCCATCCTAATATTTACGAACAAGATCAGGAGTGTAGGAACTATAGGCTGTTTATTGCCAAGTGCATGGAGGTATAGCAAAGCATCCATCCCAACATTTACGTACAAAGGACTAGGAGTGTAGAAACAATAGGCTGTTGATTGCCTAGTACATAGGGTAGCAAAGCATACATCCTAACATTTACGAACTAAAGACCAGGAGTGTAGAAACCATAGGCTGTTGACTGCCTAGTACATAAGGTATAAGCAAAGCATCTTTACATTTACGAATAAAGGATCAGGAGTGTAACAACCATAAGTCTGTTGATTTTCTAGTACATACGGTATAGCAAAGCATCTGTCCTAACATTTACAAACAAAGGACCAGGAGTGTAGAAACCATAGGCTGTTGATTGCCTGGTACCTAAGGTATAGGTAGCAAAGCATCTATACTAACATTTACGAACAAAGTATCAGGAGTGTAGGAACTTATAGGCTGTTGATTGCCTAGTACATAAGGTATAGCAAAGCATCCATCCTAACATTTACAAACAAAGGACCAGGAATGTTAAAACCACAAGGCTGTTGATTGTCTAGTACATATGGTATAGCAAAGCATCTATCCTAACATTTACGAACTAAGGACCAGGTGGGTAGGAACCATAGGCTGTTGATTGCCTATCATAAGGTATACCAAAGCATCGAACTACGGAACAGGAGTGTAGAAACCATAGGATGCTGATTGCCTAGTACATAAGGTATGACAACGCATCCTTACATTTACGAACAAAGGATCAAAGTACCAGGAGAGCATAACAACGGCTGTACTTTACGAAGGGACGGTATTGCTAGCGTGAGTAATACGATCGCGTATAGTGCGTAGTACTGCGCGGGCGCGCGTACGCGTTAATGGACGCGTGTCGCGCCGCCTGACCCTCGACCCACGCCCGGTTCAACGCCCGAACCCTCCCGCTCCCTTTCCTTTCCTAAGACCAGGACCTCAGCACAATAGATAAGGGCCATCTTATATTTCGACGGCAGCAAAGAAAAACGGACTTCTACGAAATCACTAGTTTTCAAGAGAGCATTATAACTGCGTTTGTTACTTCGTAAACATAGGTGTAGTTGTCTTTTTATACGCATCAAAAAACCACGAAACATGACATTCTTAATGAAAAAAAATTATCTCTAGATATAAAAATTCTAAAATGCGTCGATTTGAGGAATTCCAAATACCTAATACAGAAAAAAAATATGAAAAATTTATTTAAATATGTTTTATAATTTTATACATATTTCAATAAAAGGAAGAGGTATAACGACTTTTATAAATAAAACGAGTACTATGCTGTACTTTTTTTTAAAATCTATTACGAAGCAACTGTCACGTTGGATAGAGTAACAAAAAAAAACACAAAGAAGCAGATAGAACGTTAGTGCAATAGTCAAGTAAGACCGTTGTGATCTTTAGGGACTATCACGCATACAATTTCTTGCCAGAAGACTATGACATTATTATTATTATTATAAGAATACTTCAGTGACCGAATACAGCCCTCAAATAAGTTGTCAAGATACAAATATATAGCAGAGCGTAATTAAAGTTCTCATAACTTTTATACTCGGCTTAAGAATAAAAAAAAACATCAACCACTTCACTGTCCCAAGTGTGGCGTTGTGAAATCATCATGCGTCAGATTATCTAACATCCCTGTCCGAACAACCAACGACATTATCAGGTTTAATGAGCAGCAACGACTACTTGTTTACACTTCGCAGAGTTAACAGTCTCCGACGTACGGAGCATGTCGTATTTAATGTATTATCAGTTCTATAACATTATCCTGTTTGTGTTCCATTACCATAATTAGTTGGGTAAAATACTATGGAGGATTTGTATGAATGATTCACTATTGTTATTTGGGAAACAAACGAGGATAGTGAACGACAAATTGTATTTATATTTCAAAGTCTATATATATTTAATGATTACGTTTATTAACGCGAATATTTTATATGACAATATAAAACTATTTATGGATATTAAGGATCACATTTTGTAGTTCTTTAAGTCGAGTTAGAATTGAAGGATGATTAAATAAAGTAAAACTGTTTTAGTTATTAACATTTATAGATCGCTGTAAGTAAATAGATCAACTACACGTTTATATTCGCGTAATAAGAGTATTGAATAAAAAATATTACGAACGCAGAATGATAAGATGGCAAGAACTGTAACCTTACTCTCGAC
>DWHR010000006.1:0-18523 GCA_018248075.1 Eurytides protesilaus protesilaus
GCATGCAAGGGTTACTAATGTCCCATAAAATCATCAAAGTATTTCTACTAACAATCCAAAGTTCTGTAATTTCAATTTACCGGTTTTCCAATTTTCTCTAAATCCTCCGCGATGTTTACGAAATGGAGTAGAAAGCAAGCACCAGTAAAAGTATTTGAAATGTAATTTGTGCCAGCCAATAAACCAACGCTGAACGAAATTAAAGCCGATCGGATAAGCCGAGTTCAAAGATGACTCTTTCCTTTTCAAGTGAGCCGAAATGGGAACTGTGAAGTTTTAATGTTGGTATTATTGGTAGTCGGCAATTGCTTGAATATGCAAACTTGTTTTTTTATAGTTAGAAGTTAAACGAGCAACATAAACGCTAATAAAATTACAAGAAGCTAGGATTCTGAACAACGTGCGCGTTATTCATAAGATTTAAGCCCTATTGCAAAATAAATGTTTCCTCACAACATCGAACTGAAAGCGTGAGGTTACGCGCAAGAAGTTTTTATTAGCATCCTTACAGCAATATCGTAAGCGTTTTGAGAAGTTTACTCAATTTTTAATTTTCAAAAGATGTATCTTAAGAGCGCTCTCTTTGTTAAAATTGGATACAAATATTTTACAAATAACAAATTAACACATCTATTAAGCCCAATGGGATAGAAGTGTACAGTTTATTGTATTATTGATTTTACAATTGTACACTGTCGTAACCATATTCTGTGATAGTCGTTGGCATTTTCAGCATCTCCTTTTTTGTGATCACGATTTTACCTGAAACAAAAAATAAAATGGTGACAATTTGTAGTCAAGGAGCAAGATAGAAGAAAAAAAATCTGAATTCTTAGTTGGTCCCTGTAAGCTAACAAAGTTCAGCGTTTTTGCTATTAATGGCGCTAGTGATTAAAAAACATATTGACACACAAAAATTGTACACTATCGATTTTTGTTTTGGAATACAAAGCAAGGAAACGAGCTCCTGTATAAAAACTACACGCTTGCCTATAACAGTACAGAGCCATGCAGTATTTGAACTGCGATAATTTAAAACTATCTATCTTCACCCATATATATCAGATGCTGACGCGGAAACTTTGCACTTCATACCGGGTCGCTATAATGCTGGCACATTAATGCTTAGCGTTAAAGGATGTGAGAATATTTTTCATATTAAATAGAGCGACGAGACGAGCAGGTCGTGGCCCTTACGGTAAGACACCATTGCCCTTAACAACGTTCATAGTTCCACATAAAACGCACTTGGCATAGGGCTGCACTCGTCACCTAGAGATTTAAGATGCTCTATCTCTATGCTCAGTAATTACTAATAAAATACTTAACAAATCGGGGGCACACTATATATATACACTAAGAACATTACGCAAAATATCATTCAATGAAGATAATGGAGAAAATAAATTAATTATAGAAAAATACTTTTAACTTAACTCCACTCAAATTTTGTGAATATTAAATATCATTAGGATTAATAGCCAAGTGTTGTTTTTAATAAATTATATCAATGTCTACTGAATATTTCACAACACTAAATAATTTAGTAAACCTATACGAAAAAAAAGAAATCAGTTAAACATGATATTTCAGTATATTTGATGTATTCTTATATAAAACTTTCATTTTATTTAAGTAGTAGTCTCTTTTGCAGAGTACGTCTGGGGTGGTAACACTGCGCTGCCCGTTATTCAAGCGCCAAATAGAAGAGCGTAAGCACAGCTGAGTTCCGGTTTGAAAGGCAATGATGACAGCTCTATGATAGAACATCTTAAATATCTCCGTGACGTGCACAGCGCAGAGACACGCGCGTTGTGTGGCACTCCGCGTTCTGCGAGTGTTGTATAAGCGTACGATTTGCTCGTCTCGTCACTTTATTTTAAAAACAATATTGTTCCAAAGGCGTTAAATCATCCAGCCCTAGATCCCTATTATGTCTCTGTTCTCGATTAAGTAATTTGATCATATCTAATAGGTTATATGGTTATGGTTAGTGAGATTTGAAAAAAAAATCAAACGGGGTAGCGCGACAAGTGTAAAAACGAATAGATGCCCATTTATGAATAAGTAGACCTTTTGATTTCATATGTTAATTTTCTCTAACTTGTTTTTTAAAGATTTTAGTGAATAGCCAATCAGGTCAAACGCTTACTATACTTTACATATATAAACATCACGTTACCCTATAATGGCACCGCAAAGCAGTAACGTACTACTAGGTTGCGGTTAGCAAAGCATATTAAATCTCTGGACAACGAGAAAAGCGCGGGGCCAAGCGTCTTGCTTACCGACAGGCACGTCACTTGCTTGTCTCGTTGTTTTATCTTCTAATAAAAACATGTTGTGCAAAAGTTACAAATATATATAAAAAGTTACACATCTCTTAGGTTTTATTCATTCGCAGAGTTTTATAATTTTTTTATTTTATAAATTTATTTACGCAAAGGTTTATTGTAAGCTGTAAACCTCGATTCTAAAGTGTCGGAAAGTTCAAACGGCTGTTTTCAGACGTCATGGCACATTAAGCGGGGTACAAACGATCTTGAAATTGCCCCCTTTACCCTGAATACATTTAATCGTTGCCTTAATGTTACTCAAAGTCAGATTCCCCACTTTTGAAAGGTTTTGTGTATATTCAGGTAGTTATGTGATAATATCATAAGTTTAAACTTTGATAATTTAGATGAACAGCTTAACGCCACTAAGCGTCTTTTATAAATTAAACGTAACAGATAAAGATAAATACCAACACCAAATTTGTTAGTAAAAAAGTAATTTAAGCTAAAATTAAAAAGACAGCTTATGATCGACCGTAGGATTTAATATTTATCACAGCTAAGTTTTATAACCCTCATTATGCCCAGCGCATAATATGATGCATAAATTACTTACATTTTGATTTACGAATGTAGATCAGTAAAAAATGAACCACTTCTTATTTTACATACTTACTCTTTTAGTTAGACTTCTAAGTCTGTAAACATGTAAACGCACACTTATCGCTTTGCATGGATCTTACAATTTTAGTCCTGTTAAGTTGTAATAAAAACAAGTGGCAAGTATAATTTAATAAAATTTTTCTTAGTGTTTTCTTCTATTTGCGTTAAACTTACACATTATAAACGTAAATCTAATCATTTATAACTACCTAAATTTATATACGATATGACTTTATTACAGTATTTTAGTGGTCACGTGCCATGCCCTGTGAAGGATACGCTGATGTTATGCAATTAAAGCACTCGCATGAAATGTAGGACTTTTGCAGAGTTGTGCGGGTTAACTGAGAGAAAATGCCTAAAGGCATAAAGTCCGCCCTTTGTAATCCTTATTTGGTGATTGCTATAAAGTATAAAAAAAATATCTCTGAGTGACGAGCGCAGCAAAGAGTCAAGCACACTCTGTATGGTACTGTATTGTTATGGGCAGACGTGAAGTTTACCATCACGTGCATGACGTGCTCGTCTCGTAAACAAAAAAATCTTAAGCTTCATAATCAACAAAAATACAGAGATAGCATTAGGACTAAAAAAATAAAATTCCGTTAAATCAATCCTATTTGCCCGCTAAAGACATTGCATAATAGAATCTTCCCCTTATACCTTTTCTAAATATATTAAAAACTTTTCACTTCCGAAGCGTCAAAGATAAATCGACGTGGGAGCGAAAATTAATCAATGAGGAAAAGAAGAAGAAGCGATACCTGCTGAACGCGAAATTAAATTCTGAGCAACTTTAACGTAAGCGGGAAAAATCTTATAATAAAACAGTAAGAAGATTTCGTTTACAGTTTGGTATCATACCATTGTATTGCGAAGATTCTTTTTTACGAGCATATATCTTGAAACGATATCTTATAACCGATTAAATTAGACCTCAGCCCATACAAATTATTTTTAACATTTACTGTTTTTTGACTTTGGCTCCTTTACGAGATAAATAGTAAATAGCATATAAATTTGAATATTTGTCTCGTTGTTTTTAATTCTTTATCAGACTACTACACATTAAAATTGAAAATACAATTCTTTGAGTATATAAAACTAAAAATGTTTCTAATATCCATTTAAATAAAAAAAAAATGAATTGACCTATACGTACCAGAAATTTAACAGTTATAATTTATATATGCAACAACATCTCCATTCTTCAACCATCCACCTATAGTGGCAATGACTCAATATACCTACTTGATCACACATGGAAATGAAATATCTGCTAGAAGAACATCTTCATTTTATTCGTAGGGGACTGATAATGACATCGGATCCTTTGATGTGGCTTGTGGTTCGTTCATAAATATGCAAGAACGAAATTGGAACTTACCACCCCCGGCCACTCATTAATCGTCTTTTGTTTCCTAGTCGCACGAACTTACGGTACCATTTACCATGATCGGTCTCCTATTGAATTTGTCAGGTAAAAAACTACAGCGTTGCTGTGTAACTATATTATTATATTACTAAACAACTATTCTATTGCATACTAGTAAGATGTTCTTTATCAAATCAAATTATATTTATTTAAATAGGCTATTATGAGCTGCGCTATTCACCCAGTGATATTAGATGGTCTATCTCTTTGTGCTGTAAACTCCCTGGCATCATTGCCCTTCAAACTGGAACACAGTAGTGCTTACACACACATTAATGCTGCTTGCAGCAAAATATCTGCCAATGCAGTGGTACCGCCCCAGTCGGATTCTGCAAGAGTTCTACCACTTACAGGAAAGTTTGAATTAAAAACTCTCCAGAGAAAATTACCGAACATGTGGATACACCCCCCTGTACCACTGCGTGAATGCCACCCTGTTTATTAGAGGAGTCGCAGAGGTATTTGGAACTATTTTGTTACTTCAAAATACTATATACTATATACAGCGAATTCGGATATCGGCATACTAAATATCAATCTCGCACATTAGACGTTTGTTTTTCGAACTAGATAATTAAAGAAAATAACCATTCTGTTCATGTACGTACGACTCCTGAGAAAACGTTAATATAGAGAATAAGATTATTGTTCCTTGCAAGGTCTCTAATAGCGAGTTGGCGAACTACTTATGTATATTTGTGTAATGCATATTTTTAATATTACCGAATTAATTCTTAAGACAATGAACGTTCAAGAAGTTTTCTTCTCGTAAGTTTGGTAAAGAAATTTATATTAAAATCTAAGTCAATTGGGCGTTTTGCAAAAGTTAATACTTTGCCTAAGGTTTAAGGTGTGCGACAAAAACTCGAACAATGAGAGCTATCAATTGATTTTCTATATTATATGACATCGCAAAAGAAGGAGGTTGACAATGCGGTTTTGTTTTTTTTTCTGTATATCCTTAACATTTTTCATTTAATAATAGAAAAACAATCTTGGAAATCATGATTGTTATTCGTTGTGTGATTGTCGTGATTGTTAAAGGGTTTCCGACGAGGTATGAAGCTCATTGAAATTTCATTGCTATTCCCATTCTTGAACTGAGAACACACATCAGACATCTTTTTTTGAATAACCTTTTATATCTAAATTGAGTTTGTAAAAAAAAGAATATGAAACAAACCATTTTATGTATAATGTACTAAACATGTCTGTCGCAGTATCGTTTTTCTCGAATGTACGTAAAATTGATATTGAGCGTGGAATGACGAATATGAAAAGGATACAATGTTTTGCATTTGTTTTTTCTGTGAATAGCTGGCAACATTTTATTCACCTTATGTTCGTAAAGCAGTGCGTAAAGGACGTACAAAAAAAGAGACATTGATTTTTGCATTTTTAAATCTAGAAATAAAAGGACAATCTCTAGTGGCAACTGTTTTTTGAATCTACTACCTGATATAGCAGAAGTTTGCAATTATATTATTTCACACCGATTAAATATGTTGTTTATTTCGTCACATAACATTAAACCGAGTTGACTGGTACAGAAAGTCAAAAAGCATTAAGTTAATTTAGGTGTAATATCTTTTTATGGTTTTATAATAAGTAAATAATCAAACGATTCTCATGGCTATCAGTTGTATTGCAGTAGCATGAACAAGATACAAACCAACAAATATACTTTCTGATTTATATGATATACGCATAGTTAAAATATACTCGAAACTAAATTCAAAAAATTACATTCTCTCCCGCGGAAAATATTTCAAATTTTTCCACAAGCTTTCTTTAATCAATTCGAAGCATTCCCGTGGGCGTGATACAATTAAAATTACCTATTTGTTATTGCAATCAACAATCATTACAGTTAGTTAAGTACCAACGTACGATGAAGTCTCAAATGTATATACGCCCTAATTTCCAAAGCCACAAAGACTAGAAAATAGGAATCGTAAAACCAATTGATTATGTATATGTATAAGCCCCATTGATTATGGAACCGGAACACGAATGTTGAATCAATACCTTTAACGGCTTTACGCACGATCTTAACAGAAAGTTACATAAACCTTGATGAAGCTACAGCTTACAGCTTGATCCGTTGGTTTTGCGAAGAGACGTTTTGCCTCTTTGCATGTATAATGGTGAGTGCTTTGAAAAACTGTTCGGATTATTATCGGCTTCGCCACCGGGGGCTAGGAGGCTTATCGCTTTTGGGTGCAAACTCAGAGGTATTTAAAATTGGTAATTGGTCATTGGTGAGAAGAGCAAGTAGTGTACCTGATGGTAAGCGGCATATTTGTCTGTTATAGCATAGTATCATACAGTATTTTAAGTTACACAAAATAAAACTGATTTGAGGTTGCCCTTCAAATCGAAACCTGATGGTGCTTGCACTTACGACGCCAAAAAAATGGCAATCTTACTGACGATACTGTGGTAACACCCTACGCGGACTGTACAAAAGAGTCTTACCACTATCAAATTATAGCAAAGAATGTCAATAACAATATAAAACTACTTTGAGTCTTTGTAATTTCACTGAAAATTTAATTTAAGATTTAACACTTAATATATCTACAAACTCCCCAATCCAATACAGAGCTGTGAAACGAAAACTACATCAAATTGCAATCCCGAGATCGAGCTACAAACTAATAAATAAAGCAGTGGGAGCGGAGACATCGGTCCGAACCAACTAGCAAGCTTATTTGAGACGCGGTCCCAAAATGAATTAACTTCATATATATAAAGTTAGCAACTGAATATCGTGTCCTGTTAAGATTTCCATTTAGTTTTTTCTATATCTATGCTTCACATATATTTTGACAAAGGAAATCAGCGTAATTGAGAAGAAATAATTATGTGGAACACTTTTAGATGCCGGCATTTTCTTTGACCTTTTACGAAATGTTCATTAACTTTATTTAAGATCATAAAATATAACCTATATTCATCACATATTATAAAATAAAACTCTTTACGGATTTTATCGCGATTATTTTAAATTTAACTTCCCGACGTTTCAAACACTTTACAGCGTTCATGGTCGCGGGACAGACTGGCGGTATTGGATGTCCCACTGTCAATAATACTCCCGGTATTGGAGGCACCATTTCAAAATTATTTTTTTAATTTTTGGTCCGATTCAAGCAGAAAGAGTTAATTGTATCCTTAATAGTTACAGTGGTGGTATGCTTGGGTGTGGATTTAATTATGTTAATTATAGGATCTCCAGCTGGTGGTAGAACCAATAAATAAGAAAACGCGATAAAATCCGCAAATAATTTTATTTTATAATGTCAAGTATTCGCGTTTATATACATATTACATGTGTTCCACTACTGGGCACAGGCCTTATCAGTACAGAAGGTATAAGAGAAAACACCGCCATGCAGCCAATGCCGTTCTTTTTTAATATGTAACTCACGATCTTTTCCTTTACCGTTGTGCACGTAGTAAATCAGTAAAGAAAATTGTTAATTACAAATCAATAAACCCATTGGTGCCGACGCCGGCATTTGAACTCAATTTGCTCGAGAATATTGAATTTAATGCCGGGCGACCAGACCGGGCCCAGACACTGAGAAACCACGCCTTCATTAAGCTGGACTTGTGTATTTCTGTAACTAACTTATTAAAGCCATTTAAGAAATCTAATCAAAGGTACCAGATTTAAAACAATCAACTACATTTTTTATTCACCTAGAAATATATGTCGTTTGGTGTAAACTTTATACTTCTTACAAAGAAATCTAAATAAAAATGAAAGAGCTTTGTGTCACGTTAAAAAATTAATTAAACAATCACGACAAACGAAATGTTCTTGCTTTGAACAAGGCGAAGGTAAACTAAAGGAAAGAAATTATTAATTACAGAATAAATCGTTCCCTTTGAAGGAACGAAATCTGTGATAATAATAAAGAGCCTCATTATTTGGTACCTGAAAGACAGTTATAAAATTAATTTTAGTCTTTCGGAACATATCTTTTATTAATTGTTGAAGCTCTTGCCACGAAATCGATAAAGGTGATATATGATCTTACTTTCTCTTCGTGAGATTTTGAAGTAAGAGAGGAGTAAATTAAAAACGCGATAAAATCAGGAAATTTGTTCCATTTAATTAAGTATATTATTCGCGTAAACATAAGGAATAACTATCGGTACAGTTGGTATCGCTCTTAAATACGCTCATTGCATTATCATGTCGTACGCCCATCCACGTAATTATACTCGAACACAATACAGGAAGGTTGTAGCCAGTAATTAGTACCGTTCGTGTATTCACTGATTAACATAGTTCTGATATCCGATTGTTCGGATTACGATGCTGTGTGCGGAATGGGATAATATGCTGAATGTATTTTGTGCTTTCCGACGTTATGTTGCCCGTTTCGTGACCATATTGCATACATTTGATATGTGCGCGCGCGTGCATGTGTGCATTATATTTTTAATTAATATCTTTCTTCTAGGCGGCATACACAACAGCATTATAGTATTTGTGGCCAAGAGAAAACATTGCGATGTTAAACGTCTTAATGTCATAGTTACCCGAGGCTATTCAATGTCAATAATTGAGAAAATTATTGATAACTAAACTAGGAGATATTTTAAAAGTTACTGAATTAATTAAGATAAAAAATACAAAAGTCTTTAATTTTAAGAAGTGACAAGACGAGCAAGTGGTGCGCCTGATGGTAAGTCACACCTGGTCATTACAACACACTAAGTACCACTCGGAACGTGCTTGACTCTGCGCTACGCTCGTCACCCAGACATATAATATGGTCTACCTCTTTGCCCAGCATTTCTCTTTAAACCGGAACACAGTATTGCTTACAGTTTAAGGATTGGCGGCAGAATAACTGGCAATGCTGCGGCTGCCACCCCAGGCGAACTCTCAAAAGAGTCCTACCACTTTAGTAAATGTATAGCCATAATTTCGACTGTAAAATTATATGATAGTGTACGTATAGAATAGGCAAACTGGCTTCTTTGCTTACAAACCGCTCATGGTAAGTTCTGCCTGCCTAATGGTAAGTAGTGCAAATGTAGATAGATAGAGTAGTTAATGTTGCTTAAATATTGTTTACGACGACACCATAATGGAAGAATGTCCCACTTGAGACAGTTAAACTTTATAATGGAAAACGTTGACCAGGGTAACTGTGTAGGAAAGTATTTTCAAGACCTCGATTCAATTTCGAAAGAGGGCATTTTGATCAGCTACATACATACAAGACTCATCCTTACAAGCCGTTAATAAATTTATAAGGCAACTTTTCCAACCAGTCCGATTTGAGATTATAATTTTTCTTATCTCATATAGTTACTATTGGTTTAAAAACATTTATTTTCGATAAAAACGTATTAATGTAAGTTTACAACGAGATTAAAATAAAGAAATATTAATAACTACGACATATAATATAAGTCTCAATTGAATATCAATTCAATTAATCCCTTTAATAATATATACTTATATTCTGCTGAATGAACTACCAACTATGAATGAAAATTCTGCTATTAAGTAAAAGAACAGTTTAAATATACACGTTATTGACTTTTCAGATCTTTCTCTATAACATTTGCTTAGCTTAAAACTCAATATCGAAGGATTTAAGTCAGATAAGGTGTGATTAAATCTCTGAGCAGTTATAAGGAAATATTTCGCAAGGAATACATGAAACCACTATGTGAGTCACTGAAGAACAATTATTAACTTTTCGGCGAGTCAGCAGTTAGAATTGAATATGGCGAATAGATATATGGAGCTCACTTACGGTATATTGCTTCTACGACACGTACATAAACGTCAAATGCGTCATATTAGAATAAATTAGATTTCGACTCCTGTTACACTCCGAAAAAGTTGCGAATGTAACAGAATATACTCTTGTCCTGCCCCAGTGCGTGTTGTCGAACTTCACATATATAACAAATTTTTGTTGTTTCATAAATATGCAGGTTTCGAATGTTTTCCTTCACTGTCAAGCAGGTGGCAAATCAGCACTTAAAATTGTTAACTACAAATTCATTTGTGCCGGCACAAATCAGGTTGCTCGAGTATATTGAATTAAAAGCGAGCGCCCGGACACTGAGCTAACACAGTTTTAAAATAATAAATATAAGAGTTAAAAATAACTGCGTTACATCTTAAGCATACATGAAGATAGTACGATTTTGTTGCAAACTTCTAAAAAAGTAAACGTGAAGTATTTCTTAGTTCCTGTCTCCGATGAATAGCTTGTAACGTGTGAGTTTCAGAGTTAGAGGATAATTTGTTATCTGAGCCTCTTGAAACTTCGATATGTTCCGAATCCGAACTTTATCTCTTAGTCTTCATTTGCTATTGTTAAAATGGAATTAATTTATTGATATTATTCCATTGCATTTTGATTTTGAATTCTCGATGTTATTTCTGATGAAATATAGGTAAATAAACGGTAATATACTACAGGTTTATTAAATTTTAAATAACTTTTATGTCTAATAAACCTGATATATAAGAAACTTTTTAAAAATCTTAGGTAGGTTTGATTACTATACTACAGACTACGAGGTAACACATTTACCGTTTGAATGGAATAAGATTTTATAAAAGGACGACGATCAAACAAATCTTTTAATAATCCTTTTTTTGTTTTAATATTACTCTAAAATTCCACAAAACATCTACCATTTACACTGTTTAAAAAGAAATAAAAAAATATATAGTTAAATGAAATCTATTACAAAGTGCACGATTTTATGCCTGACTAAAATGTGTGGAATGAAGTTGATTGACTTCCTTTGCGGGATATCTATTATGTGATATAAAATACTGTAATATAATTTTTCTTAAAAAGCAACTGTTGCGTTTCTTGGCGGTTCTTTTCAACAGAGCTGCATTCTGAGCCGGTGGTAGATTCTTTGCGAACTTACAACATTGACTTATTACAGTGACATTTAAAAATGTAACGATTCGAACGAGTGCGAGTGTTCAAGTGCTTGTAATAGCCTATTTGAATAAAGGTAATTATGTATTTGAATGGTTCAAATAGCATTCCATTCCGGTTAGTGACTGCGGTCCTAAAAAAGAAAACATAAACAAACATTGAAATAAAATTTATCATCAACCTTAAAGTTGATTCAGTAAAAACAAAACAGAACGTTAAAATTATCTACACCAGAGGTACCATAAACATACTTAGCACTAGAGACAGATTAGCAATTCAAATTCGATGACAGTTTATAGAAACCGCGTGTGTCGGCGTCAATCCAAAGTTTCCGTATTAAGAACGCATACTTTCATATCTACAATGCACAATCGACCTTGATAACGATATTATAGAGTTCACTTTATGATATGGACACTTTAATGTCCTATTATGCCCGAAAACCGGTTAAAACCGTTTGAGTTTATCAGCCCTTTGATATGGTAATACCCAGATTAGTTGTAACTCGTCTCGTCAGTAAAATAGCACAAAATAACTGAATACAGAAAATTCACTTATGCTTTTTGATGTATATAACATGCTAAATTAATCATAAAATTTTAATTCTGTTTGTTGGTTTGTCCGTTCTTTAGTTTTAAGCAGCAACGAGGCAACAATTTAAAAAAAAAGAATAATATGATACGAGATTAAAATTTATATGAGCCACAAAATCTAAAACACTATTGGATTATTGGACACTTCACGATTATTGGGAGACATTTTTACATTGACGATGAAACATTGAACTTTTGCTAAGTTTTAAAGAAAAAATATTTCTTTAGTATTTAAATAGTAAAAGACATTAATAAAAGAAGATTCAGACACCCAAATGGTGTACAAGCAATTTTTTTTCTGATATATTCCTTCATTTAGTACAAGTATTGGGCATGCGGTATCCTAGTTAGGATATCATGAAGCAATTAGATTGTTACACTAATATGCACGACCTACAGCGCTTCTCATTTATTCTCTTTCAGAGACTACACAATTAATTCAGGTGGACTGTGTGGATCCATTAACAAATGCGGCTTTAAATAATCCCCGTGATGTCAGGTCACAGTTATAAATGAGCCGCATTTAAGCATTATGAAAATGTCAAGTAAGACAGCTTTCATGTGAAGAGCTTTAAGTTCTCTGTTCACATCGCGTTAGCTTGACTAATGTTCCTAGCGATTATACTACTGTATGAAAAGCAGGATTATGTGTTCACAGTCCTGCATAGTCCATAGATAGCATATATATGTAGGCGGTCTGGTAGGTTTAAACCTTTATATACTTAATTTCTGTTGAACTTACTTCAAACGATAGTGTAAATAATGATTTGGACTTTGAACATAAGTTCCATGTGTTAACGTCAAAATATCTAAGTTATTGGGACTCCACGGAGTCCACCTGGGGTGTACAAAAGCAATACATTGCCAGTTGTTCTACCACCAAACAAAAATCTAAAAGCACTACAGTGTTACGGTTTGAATGGCAATGTTGCCAGCATAATTATTGGGCATAGAAACCAAACACCTTATACCTCTGGGTGACACGCGTTATACAGGGCTATGTGGCACTGTATTGTTATTTGCACACGTTTTGCGTACCATCAAATTTACGAATAGCTCATAATGTCTTTGTCGTTTGAAAAACAAACGTACGAATAGCTCATAATGTCTTTGTCGTTTGAAAAAAGTTATATGAAAAAGCTATATTCTACTAAAATTGTTACATTAGACTAACACAATACAGTACAACCTAGTGACGAATATTAATTATAAATGTCAATGTATTTAGGTATTCTTGAATACGAATATTTTTCACTGATATTTGTTAATAACTTATACAAACTGAAGCAAATATGACTACAAATATTAAATAACTAGGAAAATTTAAAAATAATAACTTGAAATATCTCAAAATACCCAGCTTATGTGGTGAAGTCAGACTTCAAAGCCACGACTCCCGTACATTGACTCGTAACAATTGGATCGCATTAAAATTCAGATCATGCATGCATTGCTATGACAGCATACCTAATAAAATGAATTGAATGATTGATGAAGCGGTCGACAAAAATTCAAATAGTTTGACAAGTTTGCAAAAGAATTAAATAAAACTAACGAACTTGCAAAAGAATTTGATGAATTTAACAAGTATGTATAATTATTTGTTAGTTTTGTCGACGGATAATGTTAGGTGATGTATAAAAGAACATTTTTACGGGTGCATCTTACACTATTTTATACTTTTTTATAATATAGAAAAAAAAAGACAATTACACTAAAGCTATGACTCCTAAATATAATTTAAAGAAGTTTAAAAACGTTCGATAAACCGTCGTAAACAAAAAGTGAAATTTGACAAAGGGATACAACAATTCATAAGCATTGTTAACTAAATAAAGTTGCTTCGAAAAATTACTACGACATTTGTTATTATTAACTGAAATATTATTCTTTCTGTCTGGGGTACAACGACACTGCCAGTATTCTACCACCAAGCCAGAGTCCAAGTTTCATCAAAAATATTTCAAGCAATAAGTGTTGGGCATAGGGATATGCCTTTGGAAGACGAGCGTGGAGCAGAAAGCCCCTTAGTATCAGGCATACGACTTGCTCGCACTTGATTCCCTAAAGAAAAAGATGGCGTGGTATACTGAATTCAAAAATTGAAAAAAATTATGGTACAAAAGCAAAAAAAAATTTTGTACTGTAAATATAAAAAATAAAAATAATAATAAAAATCTAATAATTTTTAATAGCGATCATCTAACGGTTAAAACTCGACTATAGAAAGCTTTCATCAAAGAAATCTAATATTTTTTATAGTAGCATTTACAATAGCATATAATAGTTATTTTTTGTCATTGACATTTGCGTTTAGAAAAATTATGTATTTACATCTTAATATACCTACAATGTGATAGTGTGTTTTTCTTAATATTATATTTTAGTAATTACAATTTTTTTAAATAGTTATTGCAGTTTCAAACATAATTTTTATTACTCGTAAGGTATGCTCTAAACATAAACCGATTACCCAATTTACAATATTATCTCAATCTCAGGGTCCATTAAGGTCACATTACCATTAATTAACCGTAATGTCCCGTTAACGAGTACAAAATCAGCACGTTGAATGGTCAGTCTTTACAAATTAGCTTACCTTGCTGCTGTTTATGCGTTCATTACACTTAACTAGTATCTGTGAGGAAATATATTTAGACAGAACAATGATGCCAGTTAAAACAAATCGCAGTGTCCTTCTGGTTTAAAAATAAAATTTGGAAAATATTGACGATTTAAACCACTAATTAAATACTAATCAATAATATGTTTTATCTTGTAATCAATAAAACAAATTGAGATAAATATGTGTACATATATAAAAGACGAATGATTACTTCAGCCTACTATAACACCCACACCAAAGATGTAGCACCCACGACATCATTTCATCTCAATTGGTTGAGGATAATTGCTTTTAAATTAGGTTGCAAAATGTCTCGAACATACATACATATGTATGTGACATAGCAAGTTAAATAAAAGTTTGCAATATCAAGATAAAATTGTAAAAAAAATATATAAACATATCCGAGAAATCAACTCCGCGTGCTTTATCTCTTTTTTTAAACAAATAAATGTCGACTTTCTTTTTCCTTTTCCAAAAGTATTTAGAATTTTTACTTACAAAGCGACGTAAGATGAATCGACGCTGAGGTGAAAACTAAAGAAGAACAGACACCTGCTAAACGCAAAATTAAATTCTGAGCAACTTTAAAGAGATCGAGCAAAACCGCGTATTAAAATTTTAATAAAATTTTGTTCATAGGTCGGTATGAAACTTTGATTGTAAGAAGGATTTTGAGTATGTGTATTAGAAGATTATATCTTATCGGATTTTTGGTTAGTGAGATACCGTGATCTTAAATATATAAGTATTACCAGTGATAATTGAAGGGAATATTAAATTTTTGGAGCTTTGTCAAGGAAATACATTTGACATAAAAATGTATTTAAGTAGTTCTCTATAGTAATATTGACTAACCATTTTAGCGAACACTACATTATTTAGTTATTTTTTTATAACACATCAGTTTCCATACATCCGTTACGTTACGTATTGTTATATAAAAGTTATATAAAGTATTTTTTAAAGTAGCGTTTTTGTTTTCATTACAATGTGCTTTTTTTGGGAGAAAATTATGTGACTGAGGGACGACGCTTTGTTTGGTCACAAAAAATAAACAATTATGTTGAGAAATGATAAGTCACAAGTGAAATTTTTATTCAAGTATCGTAACACCTGTTATACTTATTTAAACAAAATAAGAATTTGAAGACAAATATCATTAACTGTTCAATCTCAACCTCACCTTTGGATTTAAGTACAATATTTCACTTGACACATTCATTAACCACACGAATTCCTATTTATGAATTAAGCTTTAGTAACAAATACATAAACAACAAATGTAACTGTAACTGCTAAATATAACAGCTGACAATTCAATAGAAAATTATAACGAAAACCAAAGTACAACGAGGGCAACATGAATGTAAATGTACTACGTAGAATGGTTATTCTAATTCTATTACAGTTGATTGCCGCCGTGGGTGCCGGTGCCGGTTAAACGTTTAGCTAAATAGAACACATGTATTCGTATCTACAATGTACAATCGACCTTTTTGACAAAATTATAGTTGAGTTTATGTCGCGTATACACGCACAATAAACCGGTCTGAAGCAGTAGTCCCGACCATCAGCTAATAAATTCCCGTAGCATCAATTATTCATATAAAGTTACATGAACATTTTTTATAAAATAGAGTGACACGACGAGCAAGTAATTTGCTTGATAGTAAGCGACACGTCCACCATATTCCATATATTGGTATTGCGGT
The DNA here is from genome assembly GCA_018248075.1 of Eurytides protesilaus protesilaus. Classification (NCBI taxonomy): domain Eukaryota; kingdom Metazoa; phylum Arthropoda; class Insecta; order Lepidoptera; family Papilionidae; genus Eurytides; species Eurytides protesilaus. The sequence continues at coordinate 16,253 of DWHR010000006.1, forward strand.
ACGCTCGTCAACTATAGATTTTATGCCTTCGACAGAGTCTCGCGAGGCGCCTCCTTCAGGCACTCGGCACGAGTGTTGGCGAGTAGAGGCTAGCCATCCACACGCGATTTATTTAGTTGTCCGCTGTGTCTACTACACACGCTCATACTCGCGTCCGTTGATTTGCGTCGAAACACCGACACAAAACGGAGCGACAGCGAGGCGAGGCGAGGGGAGACAATGAGACGCAAGCGCACCGTCTATACTCTCCTACTCGCATTCCCTTTTGTAGCCTCGTGGAGAGTCTGGAGCCGGCATTAGATGTTATATAATTTTTGCCTAGTAATTACAATGTTGACAACACATTAACGCTTGGCGTGTAAATAACTGAGAATACAATGGTACCAGTTCAGACGGATGCTACAAAAGAGTCCTACTTAGATCAAGACCCAAAGACTTATCTCTAAGATAAACCGAAGGCTAAGAGATCCTGCCAGTCCAACAATTACTTACAGTGAATCGAAACGAAGTTGATCGAAGAAATGGGAAATATACGTATACATAGATATTGGAAAGGTCCTAGCTTTAAAATACATATCCGTGGAAAGGAAAGGTGAAACGAATAAGACAATAACGGTAACTAATGATCTTAAAACCGCATTGGTGTACGGGAAACATCTCGGTTACCGAGAACTGTAGAGGATAAACAAGGATTTACAATGGTTATTGGAAATCGGACTTTATTGCAAAGCATTGAGGTACAACTTTATATGGGATCTCTTGTATGATTGAATAACGATAATTAATTTTACTTCAATAGTAAAGGATATAAAGAATGCAAACTGGCCAAGTCCAATAACTAAACGGATATCACGAATAAATATAACTTTATCAAGGATTTTATCACGTTTTATTATAATGTAAAAATGGCGGCGATTGTGTGGTGTTATAACACTGAATGACTGTCCCTTAAGACCGGTGGCCCTTAAAATTGATTCTCACGCGTCAATTACCAACGAGTACACCCTACCACCTGGTAGGACCACGTACAGAAGAGGTTCTATCCAGATTATTGCAAAATTAACACTTGATCAATTCTTTAATTTCTTCACTTCTATTAAATGAATGCAATAATCATTTATTAATCTTATTAGTGGCATGCAATATGTTCATTATTCTATTTACACTTTAAACCAACAACATCTCAGAATTCTAAGATATGTCAATAATAGGCTTGTAAAATTTTTAATGCAAGTGTTTGATATACCTATTATAAAATAAATAAAGAAATATACATCTCCATTCCTTTATACCTGCTCATTTCTTAAGTTTCACTAATCTAATTGCTGCCAATTGTCATTCATTTGTCTCAGAACTACGTCTGTAATTGAAAGGCACTGGAAACTATACCAACTAAAGATAATGTCTATTAATTCTAAAAGATAACTTTCTTTTGTATGCTGCGTTATCTGAAACTGATTTTAACGCTATTTCGATACTAAGTCGCTTCGTTAAGTTCTTATTAGTTAGTTAAGATAAAATTGGATACATACTAAGCAACGTTTATCCTCACCATATTTTTTTTATTTTATAAAGTACAAGGCCTTGCTCACGGCTTCGCTAGCATGAATAATTATTTAGTGTTATATTCACACATTTATTAATTTTTTGGGGGCAAACAGTAACCCGTGTCATTGTACGTAACAAATATTATAGACAGGTACAAACAAAATAACAAATACACTTCAATTTTATGTGCGAATTTGATAATAAATAATACTTGTTCTTTAAATTTTGTTGTTGCATCTCTTTACTCAAGTTTTGATTGTTTTGTATTGCCTCTAAAAGTGTTATGTTGTCAATAATAACCAAACACTTGCTACACCTTAAGATATACTATGACCTGAATAAAGGTTAACCTCTTCGGGAAACGTGAAATTGAAAAAGTGTAATTATTGAACATTGAAATAGTCTATCTTTATCCATCAGTGTTTAAAAATAATTTTAAAAATAAATTTTATACTGATGTAGTTTGAAATACCATAAGGTAGTTGTTATAGCAAAACTGTCGACATTATATGTAAATATATAACTTTAAAATTTAACTATTTAGAAAACTTGTTGAAGCAAACTTTAGAGTAAACATAATGCAACTCCACAACTTATGAAAATTTTAATAACCGTTAAGAACAGAAATACATTTTAACGTTTTTGCTGACGGCATAAAACCTTCATTACTTTCTTATTTAATGCAAGGGGGCACAAAAGCGAGCAAAAAGGATACGTCAGATG
>DWHR010000007.1:0-18142 GCA_018248075.1 Eurytides protesilaus protesilaus
TATTTCGGCAGTTAATTTACATTTATATATATGAATATGCGAAAGACTTGGGTTCAATGTCGCCTTGAGGCTGTGTGATAATTTTATTAAATTTTAATTACTTTTAAAGTAGTTTAGCTGACAGAGAGACAATAGTGACTGCGAGGGTAAGTAAATTTGATAAATGCTACTTTATAATAGAGATTATAGATTTATTAAAACTTACGCAAAATTTATCCTCAATGTTTAACGTAACACATTTTAAATACGTACAGAAGATTCGTGTCCGTGCATATAATAAATTAAAATCAATCGTCATACATTGGAATTTACTTCTTTTGTGTGCGTTATATTTTATGAAATCTGGTTTCGTTTTTTTTTTAAGATATAAAGTGAGTAAGTTGTGCGTGGGTCTGATGGTAAGCGTCACGCCTGCCTATTTCAACACAGTACTATGGTACGAGACTGCTTGACTCTGTGTTGCGCTAGTCATCCAGAGATATAAGATGGTCTATCTCTTTGTAATTTCCTTTGTATCATTGCCCTTTAAACTAGAACACATTAGTGCTTACACACTACTGCTTAGTGGCAGAATATCTGGCAATGCAGTGGTTCCGCCCAGTCGGACTCTACAACAGTGTACCACCTAATAAACATGCAGTGAGACAAACGTAAACTCTTGCAGAGTCCGACTGGGTCGGTACTGTGTTGTACTCTGTGTGGTACTTATTGCTATTAACCATAAAAGGAAACTTATAATTTAATGATGCTTTATAATTGTTGTAAGTGAAGTATTTCACAAAAAAAAGTATTGTGACGTTTCCCTTTTATGAAAATTAATCTTTCCTGTCCTTTTTGAAATGCAGTCCCCTTTTTGAAAAGCTTTAAGTCAGTTTGCAGGAGCTAAACCTATATATAAAATAAAGTAATTACTAATTATCTTATATTCATAAAAAAAGGATATATTATAAAAATATTATTAAGAAAACTTTTTTTATAAGTCTCAGGTTTGAATTCATTCATAGTTTTATTACATAGAACAAAAAACAGGCGAATTCAAAACCGGTCTAAAAACTGTTCTATAATAATAATATAAAAACTGTTCTACGACCATATCGAAGAAACCACTGCATTGCCAGATATTCTGGCGCCAAGCAGTAGCGTGTAAGCACTACTGTGTTCCGTTTGAAGGGCAATGATGCCAGCGAAATTGCACAGCAAAGAGTTAGACCATCTCATATTTGTGGGTAACGACCGCAGCACAGAGTCAAGCAAGCTCTGTGTGGTACTGTTTTGTTGTGGCCTGGCGTGAGGCTTTCCGTCAGCTGCATGACTTCCTCGTTTCGTCACTTTATCTTGAATAAAAAATAAGTTAGAATAATGTTTTTTTTGACGAGAGGAGCGATTCGGGCGCCCAATGACAAAATTGCGTAGCACCGCGCTGCGTCTGTCACTTAAAGATATAAGTTGGTCTATCTCAATGCCAAGTGATTACGCTGGCGACATAACAAAAAAATACGAACGATATAATAATATAAATAGATAGGATTCATCCAAAGTGCTCTTTTCTATATATACTATAGTTCCGATCAATTCTAAATTGATGCACTTGCTTGTAAATTTGCGGGATTTGCCACACTCGCATGCTAGTTGGAGCTTTAATTAGAATCCGAATAACGTGTCGTTACATAATTAATAAAAAAAATACCACTGCCACTGCCTCTGAATAGTATTCGCACCTCTGAGCCGGGGCACGTCTATACCAGCTCCTACATTTTGACCGCTTTTAGAACAGAGCTGCCCAAATCGATGATGACCAAGTTCTTTCTGATCAGTTAGATCCATTGGCCCTGCAAAGAGACGTTTCATTCCTTTGCGCATTTTATAGATTTTACCATGTGTAGTGCTATAAAAATGTTCATACTAATGCCGGCTACGGAGTTTTGTCGCCGCCCCCCTGCGACAAACCATCAGATATCATCCTTACCATCTGGATGGCTGGCAATCCACAACCGTGCGCTTTTCCCGGCACGTGCTACCACACAGTGCTAAGATGTAGAATCGATTGTCGCCAGCGATATTTCCGGACCGATACAGTTTAGGAACCTTCAAGAAGAGAGCTTATTCTCACTTTAAATGCTGGCAATGAATTTGCAAATCCTTTGGTATTGCAGATGTTCATGGGCCATGGCGCTCGCTTACCATGTGGTGAGCCGCCTGGTAGTTTGCCTCCCTTAACAATGCTTTACTCCAGTTTGAAGGGAAATGATGCCAGCGTAAATAATGGGAATAGAGATAGAGCATTTTAAGAACCAAGCAGGTTCTGTGTAGCACTGAAGGGCTATGACTCATTTTATCTTGTGAGAATAAGAACGAATTACATATTTGCACAGACACTAGTTAATGCAACAGTCCAGAACAAAACATCCACTCGTTATTGTGAAGTCAAAGTAATTATAGTTACCAATATCTCGCGACCTAAGCATGAGCTATTTAAGCGACTACCTTTCCAAGCGCTTCTCTCCAAGATCACATCCTTTGGGCTTCCTGAGAAATTATGCGATTGGATAACCAGTTTTCTCACGGATCGGAGCATTAGGGTCGTAGTTGACGGTGCATGCTCCGATGCCAAACCTGTGAAAGCTGGTGTCCCACAAGGCTGTGTGCTATCACCCACACTGTTTGTTCTGCTTACAATATAGTATTACACAAAGTTACCTCTGAGCTGCGCTCGTCACCTAGACATATGAGATAGTCTACCTTATTTCTTAATAATTACGCTGTTATCGTTACTCTTCAAATCGGAACACAATATTGCTTACACACTACTGTTTGCGGAAGTATAACTGGCAATGTAGTAGTACCACCCCAGACAGACTGCAAAAGAGTCCAATCCTAGAATAATTTAACATAAAATATGTTTGGCTTAGTTGTTCGTGCTCATACGTTAGATAATTTATAATTGAATTTGTTACAGCAGTTTATTAAATTAATCCTTAAATAATTTTAATATTGTAGACTCCAAAGGTTGTTTGTTGGCTTGTCCCTCTTTCACTTAGCGGGACCTAGGGTTGACCTGATTTTGCACAGTTATAGTATTTGGTACAGCGGCGTAGACTAAGCCAAAGCCAAGAGCTCGGTGTTAACTTGAGCAACATAAGTTCAAATCCCGGTGCCTTACCAAAAGCATTTGAAGTGCTGATTTGCCACGTGCTTAGCGGTGAAGGAATACACCGTGAGGAAATCTACATATTTAAGAAACAATAACAAAAATTGATATTTAAAGTCCGACAATTCGTACTGGAGCGGCATGGCGATCTGTGCTCTCAGAGCCCATTCCCACTTGTCGGATGTCGGATCCGTTTATTAATCGAAAGCGACGCTTACATCGAAATTTCTGTTGACGTATTCAATTCAATAATAGAAACCAAGTTAAAAAGGAAGGTTGGTAAAGAAAAGCAAAAATTCAATAAAATAAACTCTGTTTATATATTGTTATAATAAGTAACTACATTAAATTAAATATAGACTTCATTCTTATTTTTTCTCGAAACGTGAAAAATAAGCGTATAAAATAGTTATGAATACATATTAATAATTTAAACATTTGTCGATGACCAATCGTTCGAAATTTTATATTTTCAATTGGCATACAAATTCCGTATGTGTTGTACATCCGTTACATTTATAAAACATTAAATAAGGTTGTCCTATAATTAGTGTATATAATAAAAACGTCATAAACTAATTAAAAAATAAAATAGTGAATAAATTAATTATATGAGACCACTCATAATGTTCTATGAATGCCAATTATCCGATGTATGTAATAAAGACCATTAAAAACAAATTTTGTATTAAAAATATAAAATTGACATCGCCCCCGGGTGGGCTTGAACCACCAACCTTTCGATTAACAGCCGAACGCGCTAGCCGATTGCGCCACGGAGGCTTGAGTATATCTTTACTTAAACTAGGTTTATATTTATATCACGTTTCTTTCTTGTTGTAAAATCAATTGAACGTAAATAAGATAAGAAGTTTAATATTAATTCAAAACTTCATATTTAAAAGTCGATCAATAGAATACGTCTTTGTAAAACTTTTGATACCGTCTCCAGCTACTGTCTATTTAAAATTAAATTGAATGATAAAAAGTACAGTTTTTTTGATGAATTTGCAATGAATTACTGCATATTGAATTCAATAAATTTTGTATATTATTTAAGTACGATGAAATTTTATGTAAGCTGACACTGAACTTTCGATTAGTATCAAAGTTTTTTCAGCACTCACTATTTACGCTGGCAAAATAAACTTTCAAAGCGGAGTCCTCAGTAGCACTAGCACATAACAATACTGTGCTACTACCTCGTGAACTCTGCAACGAAGTCCTTCCACATACATTATACAGGATACTAACGCACAATTACAATGGTCAGGTTTGGAGGGATTACCTTAGTTATGATATATCTTTTTATAACAGTAAACATTTCCAGATTAATAATCATATTTGATTTATTTATTTTCAAAATCCAAGGTATAACAACATATCTTTGAAAACAAGCTTGCAATAAACTATTTACAATTGAAAAAATTACAAACAAATTTACAATTTGACAATAAACTAATTAAAATATCGTTTAATATTTCAATGCTTTCAATTTGCACGAATATGCACACATTCAGTTTACGTCCATCAAGGAAGATCTCACTTTTACTAACTTAATGCCAACGATATTTTTTCCCATAGGGTGTGCAAATAAAGATGTGAAATAATAAAAAAACAAAAAAACTGAAACTCGAACCCTTTGACGTTCATCGAAAAGAGAACTCACAATGTCGAGTAAGAACTCTGTACGCAAAGCTTTGACTGAAGCAAATGTTAAAACAACCTAAAGCAAATGGAAAAACACTAAAATCTACAGGCTTTTCCTTTCATCTAAAGTAAATAATAATATTCCTTTAGTGTAAGGGTGTCCGTTGAAGTAATTTAATTCCAATAAATTATAAAGTTCTTTCCCACTTTTTTAAGGGACAAATGTCTTGCTTATTTTTTTATAATGACAAAAGATAAGAAGATTAGGCGATCTAAATGATTATACATGTACTAATTAGACAGTACGCATTTAAAGAACAGTTCAGATATCAACCAAAGTGCTAAATATTAAGTATAGAATAGAAGAAATGAGAGAGAACTTAAACTTGATTCAAATAGATGTACCAATTAAATATCTTTAATTTTAATAATAAATAAACAGCTGGTAACAAAGTGGTAGGACTCTTGCAGAGTCCGACTGAGAGACACCACTGCATTGCCAGTTATTCTGCCGCCAATCAGTAGTGTGTTAGCACTACTGTGTTCCGGTTTGAAAGGCAATGATGCTAGCGAAATTACAGGGCAAAGAGATAGACCACCTTATATCTCTAGGTGACGAGCGCAGCACAACGCCAGGCGCTTTGCGTCCGGTACTTTGTTGTGCGCGACTTGCTCGTCTCGTCACTTTATCTTATAAAAAAAAACAGCTCGTGAGTATCCAAAAAAAGTGGCAGGACTCTTGTAGAGTCCTACTGGGATGATACCACTACATTGCCAGTTATTCTGCCGCCAAGCAGTAGTGTGTAATCACTACTGTGTTCTGGTTTGAAGAGCAATGGTTCCAGCGAAATTACAGGGCTTAGAGATAGATCACATTATATTTCTGGGTGACGAGCGCAACCCAGCGCCAGCAGGCGTGACGCTTACCATCAGGTGCACGATTTTTTTACATATCATCAGGAAGCTACCACCGGCTCGGAATGCAGTCTTGCTGTAAAGATACTCAATGGTTACTGTTTCAAAAGGAAACCAACATAATATGTTCTCTTGAACAGTAAATACACAATATTTTTATTTTTGTTAAAAAAAAAAACAAATGAAAATTTGGCAGTTCGCTGACATCATTTTTAAATGGTTGATCAGTGCAACTTGCTTTGCTTTCTTATAACTACTTTAATTTATTTGAGTTCCTGCTTCTTGAAAAGGTTAATCGGTAGAATATCGAAATTGTAAGTACAATAGTTATAAGCCACACCAGAATAATGATTTAGTGTTTGCACTTTTACTCTTTTACAGAAAATTGTTATTTCCTCCGAAAATCGGTCGGGAGGACATTATTATAAATATTCGATACAAATTATCAAACTCCATTCTACATACTTGTATAAAAGACCTCTAATATACGGTAAGAGACAAAAAAGTTTAATAACGCAATTTTTTTCTAATTATAATCAATTTCATCGCAGTCCATACAGTACAATTTTCTAATTCTTTACTGCATTACTTCAATTTTTTTACTTTTTGACCAACACATATTTTTGGCACTTAAAGAAGTACTTGCCTCAATGAGGTTACAAAATATTCAAGAAAATGCGTGACTCAATGTATTATATATCACCAATTAATCATCAACATTTTGCGATACTATAAAAAAAATTTTGTTTTCAAATAACAATGGACATCGCCCCCGGACCACCAACCTTTCGGTTAACAGCCGAACGCGCTAGCTGATTGTGCCACAGTGCAGCGCAGCGCAGGCTGATGCGCATAGTCAAATAAACAAGGATTACAGTTATAAGATATAATAAGATTTATGTTTAGTAGTGGCAGAATTGTTTCTAGAATCATGCTACTGGGGTAAGGACTACCACCTTTATATTTAAAGAGAAATATTTCAAGCATGGGAACACTGGGAGCTGGTGCTATGGGAACACTTGTCAGTTACCATATTAATTGTCACCTAGTCTTATATTATCAAAGTGATGATAAAACAAAGGAAAATAGAAAGCATAGCGTTATTGATAACCCTGAGTTCATGTTGGTTGATCAAATTCGACGTTGTCATTGTATCTAGTAATGTGTCGGTCATGATTGAACGAGCCCAAATGACCGAAACTTAATCGGTCGTGACCGACTCGTTCATTCGTTTTGAGAGATCTCAATCGTTTTTGTACCGTGTGTTCCATGTTCCATGCGTTTCGCGACATGCGCGGTTAAAGGAAATTAAACTTAACGTCTATAGCATTATAATGGTTAATACAATGAATGCAACTAATTTACCACTCATTTAATAATTGTTTGTGGACTCTTTCGTATTTTGGCAAGAAATTTTTAAAATGAAATGTACCTTCTCGCCTTGTAATAAGAATAATAGTAGAAGGTACACAAAGCGATCCACTAAACATTATTATTATAAAGACGTAGGATTTTATCGCGCACACTTCGGTCTCGTGACCGACGATTGAAAGAAACATTTGATTCGGTCATGTCGCTAATCGGTCACGAATGATCAGGATCATGGAGAATAAACAACCGACACAGGACTAATTGTATCTATACTAGAGGGATATGTTCCACCTCCATTTAATGATCTTACCTGCCATTCGGTATAACCGTTTGTAATCACGGAAGGGAGTTATGTTTCTTTCCTATATGCATTGTCTTCACTCCCTAAAAGCTCATTTTCTGTCCCTAACCTAAATCATCCTACCTATTCTGGAGAGTCACGGTAGAATTATAACGGTTATGTTTTTCTACTGTAATGATTCAATTCAGGGAGGTTTTACACTCTGAAACGCATATCCATCATGTAGTTAATGTATCGGAATGTTCTTTTTCACTATCTTCTTGTCTCATCCGTTGCTATAACATGCCTCTTGAGTACTTAAGTAAGTAATCTTCTCCTAATATAATGTACAAATTAGTAACTCGAAAACTAGCTCAAATGAGGAATATAGAAACGGAGCCAGAATTATAGTTTTCGAATTATATTCAGAATTATAGAACAATATTTAAAGTTTAAGTAATTATGTAGTGAACGGTCGGAATACTCCTTTCACTTCTCCTCAATATTCTTAATCAGGGATAAAAAGTTTTGTCTTCACGCATTAATATATGGCTAAACTTTCTTCAACATAATCTTTTAATTCTGAAAAACAAACGAAATTTAAAAATAATCTATTGCCATTTCTATCGAAGTAAACTGGGAAAGTATTAATCAATTAAAACCTCAATTCAATGTAAACATTGGGAAATATTATCTCACAAGTATATAGAGTAAGCACTTCTGTGCCTTGTTCTGCGTCCCGACCGGGACGTCATGTGATCAGGAGGTCAATCAAAATTATATAATAAAAAAAATAGCTTTACGTTGAAATAATGCTCAAATATCCCAGAACAAACTAAAATAAAGTTACTTTAACTTATGTGCAAAACTTAATAACTTAACCTTGCTTTATAAGCACTTTGCCTGGCATTTGTACCATCCGTTGAACGTCTATTCTCTGTAGAGCAAGTTCATAAATCAACTAAATGACGATGAAAATGATCGTTACATTATGTTTTACCTCCAACCATTATTAAAGCTTATGCGCTACGCAAAATACTAGAGAGAAAAAAGAAAGCAACGCACATTTGCATTATTATCAAAAAGTTAAAATAATGGTCGACAATAAAAGCGAAACGTCGTTTTAACGTTCCCTCTAGAGAAAAGATAAGCGTGTTACCTACTTCGTTTAGGCGAATCACGTAAAAGAAAACCATTTACAATTAATGTATGTAACATTTTTATTACGTGGTCATAAAAAATAATACTAGAATCGATCTAAGATGTACTTGGATTGAGTTAATTTTCCTTTTTTTTTTTCATTTCTTTATGGAACTCAATCAAGAGATAAATGAGTTGAAACGTTAAAGATAAGACTGGATAAGTCTAATTTTACACATTAACGTATGCTATGCTATGCAGTATGATGCATGTAGATCAATTAACGGGTAGTGTTTCTCAGCATGTAAAGTATCAACATTTACTCAAAGCGTAAAGGCATCCCTTGTGAAAAAGATACTTCGAAAATAACGTTAATAGGAAAACAGCGCAGCAAAATAAATGATAGTGTTATAACAGACGTACATAAATATCCCTTACATGATTCTTCGTATTACTTCTTCGTCAGCATTGGAGCTGTAAAATTATCGGCCTTAAGGTGCCGTCTGTATTCCGTCTTTTACAGAGGCTTTTCTATGTTGGCTGTTTTTAAGTCATGATGATTTCGTCTGACTTCTGGAACCACTTCTGAAATGTTGATCTAGAATCAAGTGAGTTTGGTTGGGGATGAGACGCTTTTGATGTATATAATTAACTTTAGAAGTCCTAAATTTTCGCAGGAATCCCCGTTATAAAAGCGAAGACTTTTCCGTTAAATATCGTCATCTTTGTCAGACAGCTTTGTCTTAGTCGCTAGGCAATGACTTGCGACTCCCAATTTAACTCGATTCCTTTTTGTATAGAGCACACCTAAGAGTTTCGGAGGTCATATCGGTCGTACTAGGTAAAAGATGTTTTTATTTAGGTCTGACAAAATGATAGATTTTCATGTCGCTTCTGCCGTGTAGATTCTACCTATAATGAAGTCTGTTTTATTCCTTGTATTATAATATTATTGGGACTTTACCACATATACTTTCATTGAGGATGTTTTTTTATAGAGAGAGTTATTTAAGAACATCCCTTCCTACTCTAGGAAGTTGACGAGCATTTCCTCCTACATTAATTGTCTTCAAACCCTATCGATCTGCTGCTAACCTGTACTACGACTTTAGTGTTGAAGTCCTTACGACAACAATAAAGTGGGTGTTTTGAATGGTGTGTAACGCCTTAGAAATATCTTCATGCATTTCCACCACTTTGTGATCCAAGTGTTTGAATCGCATACTTTTGGTGAGTCTGATTTAAACGTAAGCTACCTATGTTAATGCTGTAGATTTCTTAAACGTTGTCAGAAATAGTTCTCTTTCTCAGGTCTCTCTCCCTAAATTACATAAGGTGGCCTGATTCTAAGGTTACGGAGTCCCATTTTTCCAGATTTTATATAGCCCAAGAACGTTCCATCATATGTTCTTCGGCTCTTTCAACTCTTCCTAACTTTGCCAGACTAAATTAAAAAAAAAACGCGATAAAATCTATATATAGATGTTCTTAATCTGTATAAATTACATATCATAATGTCATGTAACCGCTCAAAATAGAAGAGACTAAATTTAGTCTAAGTCTAGAAAATTATGTCATTTATAATCACAATTATATTTCAGCTCATCAATTTCCATCCACGAATTTAACCCAAGTCCAATCAAAAACTAAAGTTCAGATACTTCAGAAGTTAACTTGAATAAACATTCTGGAATATAATTATTGTGGTGTGTATATGATATTAAGAAAAAATGAAAACTTCATTAAAATAATAATGAGCAAGCGACCTTTCTTCTAATCATTAATTTTGAAAATTCTTTTACAGCAAAGTTATATAAAAATTAGATTATCTTTTATAGAAATTGCTCTGTGAACGGCTTTGTCAATATATTTTAATATTTAATTCTCTTGTTGAAGGAACATCACTGAATTATTCATCGAATTAATAATTACCTACATTGTTTTACGCGTTATTGATATCAATCTGTGTTTAATTCAAACGGAAATCGTGAAACTTAACAACAATTTTGTTACACAACAAGTATTTACTTGTCTATATTAATACATCATTTTGTTTAATATAATTCTTATACTTAATCTGGCCATAAATACGGTTACAATTGAAAGTAAATATAATATTACTTTTGAACTGGGAAGCTGTCACTTTTATACGGTTGTGCATTGTGTTTTCTTATTTTAACGCCTATATATTGTAAAATATTTTGTGATATTAAAATAGACTGCGGTGATAAAGAGAACCGAATCGCTGTGATTGCATTACATAAGGTAGGTATAGAGCCAAATACAATTTTAAAATCCTCCGTACGCTTGATATTAGTCAAATGTTTGTGTACCGAGCTATTGATAGATACAATGAAACCTCCTCTGTTTGTGACAGAAAAAGATCTGGCCGTCCACGTAATGTTCATACGAAAAGGCGATCAAAGCAGTAAGGGAAAGAATTCGAAGAAATCCTATCCGAAAGCAAAAGATCTTGGGAGATGAAGATAGCACCTAGAACCATATCGCGTATTTTAAAAGATGGCTTAGGACTTGCAGCCTATATGAGACGCACTGGTCATTTTAGTGGGGTGTTAACTATAAAGAAGTAACTGAGCTATATTTTTATCAAAAAAGGTATTAAAACATCGGCACAAGTGCATCAAGATACCATTCTTAAGAAGGTAGATAAGGCCCTTAACCACACCAAGTTCAATAACTAAGAATGGTCCTTTCAGCAAGACTCTGTGCCATCATAAAGCTCGATCCACCCAATCTTGATTAGAAACGAACGTTCCGGACATCATCAGAGCTGAAGGCTGGCCGTCATCTAGTTCTGATCTTAATCCACTTGATTATGACTTATGATCAATTTTAAAGAGTAAGGCTTGCTCTAAACGCCATGATAATTTGGCGTCTCTAAAACAACCCATACGATTGGCAGTAAAGAATTTTCCCATAGGAAGAGTGCATGCTGCTATTGACAACTGACCTCAACGTTTCAAGGACTGTATTGTAGCCAATGGAGACCACTTCGAATAAACTTTATATATTTTAATGGTTTTATATTAATTTATTATATGTAACACACTGTAATAGCAATAAATGTTACGTACAATTAAAAAATGTTGTTTTTCTTGGTAAAAGTATTTTTGGCAACACTAAGTACATATGAATAATGTAATAAGTATTCAAAGTGTCGTTTAAACAAGTTAAATTATTGCAAATATATTTTTAGGCAGTTAAAATTCATTCTCGATTTCGACTACACGTGTTAAAAGACAACCTAGTACTGCAGCATGTAATTCCAGATGTTGTATTGATGTGACCTTCAATGTAGTTACTTTTTTTTGGCTACTGCTACAGATATATGATCTGTACCATTCACGAAGATAGCGTGTCTGATAATATTATTTTGAATTCGCTGGCATCCATAAACGTGTGCATTTCTAAATACGTACGTTCGAAGTAATGAAGATAACATCACTCGATTACATTGTGATTTAATCTCCTTACAAAACTCAATCATTGTGCAGGACAGCGGGAAAGTTGTGCCTAAACGCCTTGTGTCTAGTAGAAGTGTCGTCGCTAGCATAGTGATCGAAGTAATAAGACCCAAAGAACCAAAAAAAAGTTTCTATTTTCGCAGGCCATTTTATTCCATCTATGAGCTGCAACGAAACCCTTTTGAGATTCAAATTGAAAGTAAGATGATCCTCCACTGGCCATCATATCAAACCAAGTATTTTTTGTCTTCCTTCAATAGTGCGATTTTCTAACTGCGATGTCAATTCTACTATCCATGTAATTATTTACTACGAGATAAAGAGCGTGAGTGAGATGAGCAGTTTGAGTGCCTGATGCTAAAAGATATGACTGCCCATAAAAATACAATAGTACACAGATTATGCTTGGCTCTTTTGTCACCCAGAGATATAAGATGGTCAATCTCTTATCTCTATAATTACACTGGCATCATTGCCCTTCAAACCTAAACACAGTAGTGCTTACACACTACTGCTTGGCGGCAAAATATCTGGCAATTCAGTGCTACCCCCCAGTCGGATTCTGCAAGAGTCCTACCACTTTTAAATATTATTGCAAATACCGTCAGTGGCCTCAGGAAATTATTGTTGGATATTCCTTCCTCTTCTATTTTTTAAGTAAATCGCCATGCAAGGCGAGGAAGCTGCATCAAAATTTACACTGCGCGTATAATTTTCGATTGGTGGTCCTTCCCACCAATTTTCTCTCCAAAAATTGTAAGGCATCCCTTTCTTCTACGCGGATACTGATCCGCAAAAACATTTCTTTAACATCTGCTTTTAGCTGCTGGTCATTGGTGGAAACGCATTCGGACCATTGAGCAGTATATCGTTCAAACAAACCAAATGGGTTCTTACTTGAGTTATTAGGATCATAGGATACAGGAATTGAAGTGCGGGAATTCAAAATCTCCTCAATTTGTTCAAAAAGGGTAAAAAGTTTCTCATACTCGTACGTTAAGGAAGTGTTTGCAGCTAGACGTAAGTGATGCTTGGTGGACTTGACGCCGACTTTCCAAATACCTTTAAAAAGTGTGATACCTTAAGCGGGACTAAAAACAAATCTAAAGCCTTCATTGGCTGCATAATCATAAATGGAATATCAATTGGGCCGGAGTATTTTACTTAGTTCATTATGCACGCCCCTAAAATTGGATCCATTATCGCAGAAAATTTAAAAGGAAAATGAGGAAATTGAGATAAAAAGTGTGGCGTATCCGAACTCCCTACTTTCTTAACCTCGCGTATCCAAACACTTACTCACTCACTCAGTCGTTCTATTGATTCATTCATTCATACGTGAGGCTTGTTAAGCGTCCATCTTGTTTGCAACATGTATCACTTTGTAAAAGTGAGGAATAAAACTCTTTGTTATACATGAAGCCGTACTTTTATTAAAAATAAACTCCAACTAACCTCTAGCGTCACCACAGTCTGAAGAGGAGACACTGGGCACAGCAAATTGCCCCTAGTCCCCAAAAGAGGCTTACCTCATCTTAAAACAAACCATCTCAACGTTAAAATAAATGCTTCAATACTTAAATCGCTTACTTATTCTAACTATAATACTTTCGCGGAGAAAAAATAAATAGACATTAAAACACATGGAAATACCTTTTCCTTTCCAATTAGAATTTAAAAATGGCTATGCAATATTAACGCCATATGAGTAGAAGCAAAAAGAGGAGTCATTTCTTTCCACAGATAGCATCAGTCAGGTAGGTAGTTGGTTCATTATTGGCGGCAACGCTTATCCGCATAAATGAGCACGTTATTAATCTGACTGACAATTTGAACTATTGTTTCGTGAGTGAAAGTGTTAAGAGGGTAACTCATCGAATACGCTGCACCAAATTTGGGTATATGCAATGCCTTTTAGAGTCGCACAGTTGCGCGTGTAACTGTGTGCGTCCAGTGGGTGTTGCGAGGCGGTTACAGTAAAACTAAACCATGTTGATCCATTGAGTTACGTAAATAAAAATTAACTGAAAGAGTAAAAAGTAATAACAATACTTATTTAATAATTCAGTAGATCTTTACTTAATATATTAAGTATATTTTTTTATAACAATAAATAATTGTAATGCCTACCAAATCAGGATCAAGGAAGAAAGGTAAGTTATGTCATGATAATGTAATATCTACTACGACTAGGTAATATCAAATACAAAAGTTTGTAAAATTAAATTGATGGACTATAAAAACGCTTATATGAACATCATGAATATTATGATATATTTAAATTTTAACAAAAATATTATTACAATATTTCATAGCAAAAGGCACATATTTTAGTAGTTTTAGTCCTAGAGACATGCGTAACGATATAATAATCATACATACAAAATTTTCAAATTTTACCACATAGCGTATGGCTACTACTTTGTTCATTTATTTGACTAGAATTCACAGATACTTTTTTAATTCAAATAAAACCACTGGTAATTATTTAAACGAAAATATTTTCTATACCAATTTATAATTTAGACTTTCATAGGATTCGTTTTTGTATAGATATAATGCTTAAATACGTTATATCGGCCAAGAAGCCAACCACTATTGTTATTACTTTTCGTTCGGTATAATAGTTCTCCTTATATAATTTTGTCAATTACTTTAAAGATTCCTAATACTAGCAATAGCTAGGCGTGATTAAAATGTAAGGCGCAGTGAGCAAAGATTAAAACATAAAAAAGGAATTGCAATGCATAGAAATAAATTTAAGCAGTAGGTAGGCAAATATATTTTAAAATAGTTAAGAGTGAAGACTTAAAATAGAAGTTGTTTTGCACAAGTCGTAGCGAATATGAATAATTGAATAAAATATAGGTATAAGCAACACAGGGAAGATAGTATGCATAGGGCTTGCTTACTGGACTAGACCTCGTTTCCTTAGAATTCCTGTAGCTCCTGAAGCAAGTTCTGCAATCCCATATTCACAGTTGCCAATTTTGTTTATGAAATCAAATTCTTTACGATATTCTGCTGATTGATTCTCCGTAAAATTCCAAATAACTTAGTAACGATTTTAAGACAAAGTATATGTGGAGTAACGCAAGCGTCGTGAAGCATCTAAGTGGCGCGAGCGGCCCTCAGTGGCCTATGAATTGGTTACCCCACTCTGCTCACCTCGCTTCCTTGATAGATTCCGTTATGCTACTGCTACATCTGGGTTAACTTTAATAGCAATGGCCAACTATTCGTTAATTAAGGTATTAAAAAGGCTACATGTAGGTAATGCCGTACGATGCCGCTTAGCATGCTAAACCTTTTGATGTGTGAAAAAAACCGTCACACCTATCAGCAATTGCTTGACGTTAAATACAATTAACAATGCGGTTTGTCAAAGTCAAAGTCTTAAAAGAAGATTGTTTTAAAATCCCTTTTTGACGTCTTATGATTCTATTATCTGTTCGGAAAAAATGCCTCAGTCCTGAGAAGAATATTCGAAAGAAACTCAGTGGGACCTTAAACTCTTTTTTTATATAAATTACTTTCATAATTTGATAATTTAAATCTGGTGGCGATCACATTATTCTCAAGGTGTGTTATCTTCAATGAAATCATTTACTGTATAAGAAATAGCCTTCAGCACACAAATGACCTTATACATTTTTTTTAATTTGGCAATAGGAGCTTTCTGGACGTTCTCTGGTATTGTAAAATTTTATACATTGCCCATAAAAAGAATTACTGACTCGTTGTAAATGAATCTTAGATGAAATAAACTTGTTTTTGTTTCTAGTAACAATATTATGCACGTCACACTTTCTGGGAAAATTGGAAGCGACAGTCAATATGCAATGTATTAAACATTAAAACTTTGGCCATATCTTTGTAAGGCTTAATTTAACGTTCTAATTTACGTGTTAAGACGAAGGTAGGAAGACACATAGTATATACGTAAAAGGTTAGCACTTTTTTGCCTAATTTTATTTTGCAATATGTATATTTTCAAAAAAATATGTGAATTTTGACTTTCAGCACTCGCCTACAATATATTCTTTAACTTTGCCAAGTTTCACCCTCCTCTGTGCGCCTGATAGACTGAAAGAGGGTTGCAAATATTTCTCTTTACGCATGATTTTACATAAATAAAATGATAGATGCCTGCCGTTGTGCATAAAGGAGAAGCTGCTGGATAGATTTCCATTAATTCTTCAAGTGTATAAGTTTTATTTCTTACACACTTGGTCCTTTGTGACATCATTTCAGGTCCATTGTGAGATCATTTGTGATATTTTCATTCAATATAAAGTTGTTTAAATTTTAAGAAACAATAATATTTTTAGCATTACGTGATCAATGGTTTGTGTATATTGTATCTTGTATGGAATGACGTAGTCGCTTTTAGCCTATGCGACTCTATAAAGCTTCATCGGATCACCGAACCCATGGAAATGCTAAGTTTCCACGAGTTGGATAGTAATATGAGACAGAGATAGATTGTGTTATCTTGCCAAGGAGAAGTAGGACAATCTTTATTGATTATTGTAAATATACTCTTTTAAATAATGTAATTTATCTATTTAAAAACTGAATAAAATACATAAGAGATAATATTTTTTGCATTCCATATGTTTTTTACACATATCCTGTGCACATAAAACACATTGTTAATATAATAAGCAACGCAAACGAGGTCGCGAGTTAGTTAATATATAAAACTATTAAATCAAGACTGAGGCATACTATCACTGCAGGAACTAAAGATATACTGGTAAATCAAAAAATATTAATTTTCCAAATGTAGACGGTATCCCGGGATTAACATTGACAGACGAACATCCAACACTCTTGATCTTTTCCGTAAGTATTTGTATTGTCTATAAAACCCTTAAATGGCTTTATTTTAATAATTTAGTACACTCATTAATACGGAGAACAGTCCATTACTTTTATATTTTTTATAAAAGTAATGGACTCTTTTTAATCCTGTGTTTAATCTCTATGCCAAATAATTTCGCGGCATTATTGCCCTTTAAACCTGAACACAGCATTGTTTACGTACTACTGTTTGGCGTTTGTTAACTGGCAATACAGTGGTACCACCACAGACGGACTCTGCGAAAAATTCCTACCACTTATATTCTGAAGTTACAGAAATGTACACGCTCATATTTTATTGTATTAAATCGAAGATGTGATCCAAAGAATAAATCGCTCCCTCCATTGAAAATCGTGAATGTGATATCATGCACCTACGCACATTACGTGAAGCTGCTATAACAAATTTCATCACTGTTTATTATAAAAATAAAATCACCCAACAATAGTTTATTTAACGTTACAATAACAATTTCGAAATTCACGGTGATGATGGTTTGTTTTATTAACAACGATTACACGTATGTATCACAAAATAACAAGCTTAAGTTTATATTTCTCTGAACAAACATCAAAATACATACGGTCAAAAACTTCATCCACCGTTGATTTACGCGCAATTTGATCGTAATTAATCTTTCTGAATATCACAACCAACATTGTTCATTTGCAAATCATCACCTGTTTTGAAAGAACATCGAGTCAATGCACGCTTTGTTCAAAATACGTTTAATTAGATATGTGCGGCGTACTTTACTCCATTCCGGATTAGATTTGGCGTACATGCTTTTGAACAATTTACGGAATTTGCTACACTCACGTACTCGACGGAGCTTTATTTGAATGTAAAAAGAGCTATACGTGCTATTTAGCAACATTATGAACACTTGAAGTGCAAGTGAAATTTCCTACTTCATTTAATTAAATGAAAAAGATTCTCTCGTTTTTAAATAAAGTTTAAAGTAAAAATTCAAACAGCAAACAATATAGTCCATGATCCCCAAATATCCGGTCTATTTTGTAAAACTTATAAATTAGTTAACTTAGAGATGAAATAAAATAAAATGTTGAAATGGTTTATGACTACATCGAAACAAAGTAGCATTTATCAAATTAACTTACCCTCGCAGTCACTATTGTCTCTCTGTCAGCTAAACTACTTTAAAAGTAATTAAAATTTAATAAAATTACCACACAGCCTCAAGGCGACATTGAACCCAAGTCTTTCGCATATTCATATATATAAATGTAAATTAACTGCCGAAATAACGTTAAAAAATACATCTC
>DWHR010000008.1:0-18007 GCA_018248075.1 Eurytides protesilaus protesilaus
CATCTTCTGGTAAATTTATTACTTAATTCAAAGGTGTACAAGTTACAAACAGAAAAGAAGTATGAAAATATTTGCCTGTTGGTCAAAAATCAAATTCTGTTTATGAAAGTCTTTTTCAACTCAAATATTTTAAATAAGTCATGATAATTTTTAATTTCTTTTCTTATCTTATTGATATAAATATAAATCCGAATAAGACAATGTCCCGTCGTTTTTTCTCGATATAAAGACTATAAAGCATTCAAAATTTTATCTCAAAAGGCGACAAAATTCATAAATAACTTTCATTAATAATGTTAAATCGACTGTTTGTGACTAAGGTCGTTTTCAATTTGGCCTTTTGCGGTTTCTCGTAATAGCATTGGGGAAAAGATCGATGTGCCATTTAACACTGTTGCCTACAACAGTTAAGAAGACTTTGTTCCACAATTCGAGGACAACTTAGTCAAAGTTATCCTTGGCGTAGATTACTTTCGCATTGATTCTACACCACCTGACAATTATGCTCTATCTTCATACTAACTCATCTGAATTTTTGCTACTATTATTAAATTTAGTTTCATATTATCTTGTATTTATAATACAATACTAATTTATTTTATTTTGCATAAATATGAATGTCTGTAATAAGTAAAATGGAAAGATACTCTATAGAAAATATTTATTGTCGCTTGTCGTTATTCTACTGCCAAGCAGTACTTGACAGCAGAATAACGGGTCACGACTAGCTCGCCTCGTCACCTTACGTAAGGTCACCTTACCTTACGTAAGGTGACCTTATTTCAATCAAATCTACACAAACTTGGAGTGTAAAGATTTTTTTACGAGATTAAGTGATGAGACGAGAAAGCCGTGCGCCTAATTTACCATTAGGCGCACGGCGTCACGCCTGCCCATAACAACACAGTACCACCACAGAGGATGTTTGACTCTGTGCTGCGCTCGTCACCCAGAGATATAAGATGGGGTATCTCTTTGTCCTTTAATTAGGCTGGCAACATTGTCCTCAAACTGGAACACAGTAGTGCTTACACACTACTGCTTGACGGAAGAATATTTGGCAATGCAGTGGTGCTGGGGAATTCCGCAAGAGTCCCAGTACTTATAACAAACAATAATTTTAGAATTCCTCGCAAATAAAACGTTTATTGAAGCCTGTGTAGTTTATTAGAATTCTTTTAACACCAAACTTTAAGCAAAATGAGTTATAACCTCAAAATTTACTCATCTTAAATTAAATAAGTAAAATGGTAAATATTAATAAACTAAGTTAAATAACACAATACATATCTTATAAATTCTAGAGATTACTCAGATATACAAACAATTTTCATAGCGAAGAAATGACGATACTGATAATGTAATGTAAAAAAAGTAAAATTAAGGGTTAGGTCTATACCTATTATATATTTATTTTTCTTATAAAATACTACGCTACTTGAAGCGAAATGCATTTAAACTATAATGGGAGGTGAGTAGGAGATTGAATTTTACAGCGATAACTACACCGCGACACTTGGCAGCATTCATTGTAGATGTGACAATGTAAACTCTACGGACCATGCGATGACAACTGCAAAAAATGCATTCTCTACGAGCGGCAAAGTAGCATCATCGATACCACAAACTGAAAGTCACATGATGTGCCAAAGAGATGAGAGCTTTTATTAAAATGTTTATAAGGTAATATTGGACTAAATTTAGTTATTCAATCCGAATTTTTGCTTAGCTCTTAAAAATAAGTTCACAAAGTCATAAGGGATCATCACATCCTAATAATTATAAAGGTGTACAAGGCATCACGCGCACTTTTATCTAATTGCAATGAATACAGCTAATTTTAATAAGTCATTGTAATAAAGAACAAACGAGTTTAAAGGTAGGGCGCAGAATTATACGACACCAGCATTTGTGGATGAATGCATCGTCATCATTCTGATATCCGATATTATCTCCAAATTATTTCACACAAATATAACTTACATTTATTATGTAACAAAAACAAGCCCATACAAATAAGCACAGTCCAATTAGAAAGAAAAAAATGTCTGACAAAATCCTTAATCATCCGTTTTCTATTCATTATATATCAGATATTACATTGTGCCTTATTTATGCTCTTTATATGATTCTGTAAGTGGTAGAACTGTTGCAGAGTCCCACTGGGGCGGTACCACTGCCTTGCTAGCTGTTCTGCCGCCAAGCATACCCTGTATGGTACTGTCTTGTTATGAATAGGCGTGACGCTTACAATCAAGCGCATGAATTGCTCGTCTCGTCACTATATCTGGTTAAAAAAATCTTAATGACGACAAACAATATGCGTCGTCATTTGGATAAAATGTATATATATTAATAAATATAATAAAACGTTAATTTTGAATAAATGATGGCTTCGGAATTCAATAATGTGCTGTTAGATTTGCCGCCCCAAATATAGCGAGGGGCACCAACAACTTATTTCCCTTTAAATTTCAACGGTACAAAAAATCTGTTTTACATTTCTGCCTGAAGCATTATATAAGGTGCATTATGCTTCACATATAAAACTTAATTAATGAATGAATAACATTAACTTTATGTTTAACATATTAAGTTTTTAATTTAAATCGGTATAACGTAATATGTGCATATAAAAATGTCGCAAAAAATAATAAGAAACTAACAAAAAATACTAGTTTTGGTCGTATGCTTTATTGTTTTATTATTATTATTATTTTAAGTGCCTAGTGACAATAATTGTATCGATTATAACATTATCAAAATTGAAACAGAACTAATCTAATTTCTAATAAATTCGCGCACGATAATCGCAACCAAAATACATTACTTTATTATGAAACAGAAAATCAAATCGAGTAATCATGAAACAAAAAAAGTTCGTTCATTGCCCCCAGTTGCCTTCATTGGGAATGCGCAAGTTATCATTGTTCCTGTCTTCATTTCCGGCTTTATTCCGAAGTTATTAAGGTGTAATATCGAGTAATTAAGCCGACACGACTTCTACCGCACTTTTTTAACTAGTCTTTACATTGTCACGGTGTTAATTTATCCGCTTGTATTTAAGAGTAACAGTTTTTTTACGAGACGAGCATGTGTGCGCCTGATGGTAAGCGTCACGACTTGCCGTAACAACATAGTACCACACAGAGCGTGCGTGATTCTGTGCTGTTCTCGTCACCCAGAGATATAAGATGGTCCATCTCCTTGCCCTGTTATTTCGCTGGCATCTTTTCCCTTCAAAGCAAAACACAGTAGTGATTACACATCACTGCTTGGCGGCAGTCTGGCAATGCAGTGGTAACGCCCCAGTCGGACTCTGCAAGAGTTCTGTACTCTTTGACAATATGTCTTCCTCCCGATACTCCTGAGATCTTCCTCTACACATTCCAGCCACCTCTTTCTGGGTCTTCCTCGAGGCCTTTTTTGTTGTAGAGTCCACTTGGAGATGGTCTTAACGGCCCTGGTGTCGGGTATTCTTTCCGGATGACCTGCCCATCTCAGCCTTTGTGACTTGCAGAACCTGACAATCGTTTCGTTGTGAATCAAATTATTTAGCTCGTGATTCATCCTAACACGATACGCGCCGTTATCTTCTCGCACTGGTACGAAAATTGTTCTCAAAATTTTCCTTTCGAACATTGCCAGTTTAAGTTTGTCTTTCTGCGTCAGCGTCCAAGTATCACAAGTACTCTCTTGATCATTTACATAATTCTTTTGTAATTATTTTATAATCTATAGAAGCTATTGAGGTAATTTTTTAAATTCATGAAAGTGGTAACTTTATGACATAGAATTTATAACAAATTAAATAACCATCGCCAGTAGAAACAAAAGGCATCAGAGATAATGAACTGCCACCCGCACTAATTGAAGCAGCAGTCCGATCGTCAGATAGTTACTCAACTATGTCAATATTCCTACAAAAGTACTCAATAACTGTCTAGGCGCAAATTAATATTCAACTTCAGTTGGCTCCCTGAAAGTAATTAGAAGAGCAATAAAAATTTGAAAGGTCAAAGGTTAAGAACTCAAGATATTGCTTTCAAATTTTGTTTGTCGTGTGTCTGTTTATTTTTAATTTATTTACTTTCCTTAAAATTGTGCGAATTGAAGTAGGTAAGTACTCAGATCTCAATTTGCCAATCTGTGAATAAATTATTGAAATAAATGCTATATTACCGTTTCTAGAAGAAGTCTTCGTGACATTTTTTTTTATTCGGGTCACAAAAAATAAATTGGAGCCGTCTACGACTAGTGGATACAAGTATAGATATACTTTATGTCCAGGATTTTGATTCATAAAAACCTCTACGATACAGAAATGTTAAAAGTAGTATTTTTTTTTGTAAACAAACAAATTTTCTTATTTTTAATAAAAACCTCTTTTCCAATAAAGAATAATGTTCCCTTCATAGTTTCTTGGCAACACGTTATCAAACTCAGCATTTACCTTTACTTAAAACATTTTTTTATTATATTGTCAGATGTATATAAAAGGTATACATTTTATTTTCGTCAAACAATCGAACAAATCAATCAAACGAATATTCCAAAAAAAAGTTCGTGTGAGATGAGAGGTTGAATTAAAAGTTGTACTTGTGTCCTTAGACCCTACCAATAATATATCGTCATGTAGAAATATATAAATATGTTTGAAATGGTTTTGCACTAGATTTGGGTGAAAATATTCTGCAGAAGTTTTTTTTCTAAAATTTGATTTTCCTTCGTTTTGAACAGTTTCAGTCAGCCGCGTGATAAAATACTCTTTTTATTCAACCCAAATATATATTTTTTTACATACACATAAATACATTAAGTGACTTTCTTTTGTTGACTTGCCAAGTTTAAATTCCACGATTACATGAGAATTAGCAAGCGCTCGATGTTTTGAATGTATAATTTTTATTTATTCTACCCTACAATCAGTTAATGTTGACATCAATTCAATAATTAAAAATTTATATGAACACACAATTATAATTTTTGAAAACTAATAGGTACATTATCAATAATTTCGTTAATCATTATATTCAGCCCATATCGATCCACTAGTGGACTAGTGCCTCTTCATTTGCACTCCATTCGCCTTTATTGTAAGTTTTCCTCTTCCATTCTTTTCCTGTTGGTGAAAGATATCATCCTGCCATCGAGCTAGTGGTCTACCCCTGCCTCTTTGTTCCATTCTCGGTTTCCAAATTTATTAATTAAATGTCAAATAGATAATTTCTGTTGAATGTAGCTATGAACTATTTTGCGGTATATAAAAATTACATGCTTTTATAATTTCTCCTAATATGGTAATTTCTCGGTTAAAAGTTAAGCGGTCTTAACAGTCAGCCGTTTATGTAAGAACAGTGTAAAATTACAAAAGCCTCGACAATGCGTGACGCGGCAAGTAGCGCCTTCATTGCACGATATTAAAGTGACATTGAAACAACTAAAACAAAGGATAATTTCTGATGAACTCGCGTAATTTATGACGACTGCATTTCAATTTCCACTCGCTCATGTGTCAAATTATGTCAAAACTAAATAATTGTTTTAAACGTGGTTATACAATAGAAACATTATTATTTTTAAACTGTCGTGGACCGTGGATATGAATCCATGATAAACAGTAGCGTTACTCTCGATTTCATTCAAAATTTAGGATTGCATTCGAGAACTAGTCAATTAGTAGAGTAGTTTCAACATTTTCATGTATATGGGTAAATAACATTGAGGGGTGTGCATTTTAGACTGAAACTACTCTAAAGCCTTGCAATAAATATTTATTTTCACAAATTTAAATAATAACCTTCAGTGGAGGGGCGTTTTTAGACTGAAACTACTGTACCAATTGACTAGTTATCAAACCCAATCCTCAATTCTGAATGAAATCGAGTGTCGAGAGTAAGGCTGGAGATCTTAAATGGTTTAATTGCCAATAAAATATGTATTACGAATGAAAATATTGAAAAATAACATTTTCATATGCCGTGAATTCTTGTCCACTGTACTGGACAGGTTAGTTGCCTTAGAAGTTAATTTTAAATAAAGATGTTATGTTAGACTATTAGTGCGATATCACTGGTGTTTTTTTATACCATTATTTTTATTCTTTCTGGTTAAAACACAATCTATGTGATCAGCCGTAGCAATCAATACAATTATATTATAACCATACCATTTACCTCTATTGCTACGAGAAGGAAAAACAAATCAACAAACGACTGTGTCGTCTGTGTAGTCTAACATAACATCTTTGTTCAAAATTAACTTCTACGGCAATTAACCTGTCCAGTTCAGTGGACAAGAATTCACGGCATATGAAAATGTTTTTTTACAACATTTCATTCGTAATACATATTTTATTGGCAATTAAACCAGTTTTTTCACATATTATATGTACTATAATAAAATGATTAAGCACTACAGCACCTTGCCTATGGTTAAACTGAGCCCGATATCTTGGATGTAACATTAACTGCATCTTCCGTACAAGTTTTTCCAAATTAAGGTTGCACGTATTTTATGTCAAAAATTACATTATTCATAATTATATCAGTAGAAATACAGATATTAAATTATATTGATATTAATAGGGGAAGAGTAATCTTTAGTTCCTTTTATATGTATAAATAGATATAATATTGCCATATCTAATTTTACTATTGTCTCATTGCATCAATAATTGAGGTGACACCATAATTTTACATTTTATACAAGTGCTTATTTTAGATTCACATTATTCTTTACTTTGTTGTTGTTATAGTAAACAATTAAATAAATAAATATTCTTAAAATGATCAATATTCTTCAAAACCCAAATTATATTATACTTCAATTTGCTGACTTTAAATAATTGAAAACAATCAAGTAAATTTTAAAAAGGTCGAAGTACAATGTGCGCATTTGCTAAATTAAATTTTCTGCCCTTATATTATTATTTTCTCTTAGTTTGTTAGCAACTCAATCAAAGTTTTATCAAATAGACTTATGACTGTTGTTTAAAATTAAAAATAGCAATGTGAAGCGTAATAAAAACTTTTATGACTACTAATTTTCTTAAGCAGAACCTAATAAACAATTTTAAACAAAAGCCGACTTAAAATCAAGTCACTTTCATGTGGAAAATTTATTAAGGATTGATCTCCCTTTATTTTTTTTCCTTTATTTGTAAAATACACGCTTAAGATATTTTGTGTAAGGACATTTCACATATATAAATTACGCGGACACACGCCCAGATCCGAAACAATTATGTGTAGTTTTTACAAATATTGGAGAGGGTGGAAATCGAACCCACGTCTTGCGACGCCGAAACCAATAACTTAGCAACTGCGTTAAACTGATCATCGATTTACTATATTCATATCACAAGCGAGTAAATAATACCTTCGACAACTACCTTACATCACATTACCACGTTTTATATCAGAAGGGTAGCTAAGAATTGATGCAGCGAACCAGGCAAACTTTTTGGGCAAAACCCGTTCAGGTCATTAAGTAAAAAAGAAGAAGTACTATAGTGTGCCGATTTAAAAAATACCATATCACCAGCGTAATTACAGCACATTAACATATACTATCTAAAGTCTCTGGTTGACGAGTGCTGTGGAGAGCCAAAGACTAAACTACTGTGCGTCACTGTGTTGTTATAAGCAAGTGTGTCGCTTTTCATCAGGTGCACTACTTTTTCGTCTAATCGCTAAGTTCAATAAAAAAGAAAATGATTACGATAATTACGAAAACTAGGTATTTTAATCTAGTGCCATTTTTCTGTTCATTTTTTTCCTAATTTTTCTGACATAAAAAGTGATTCATGGCAAATGTAAAAATATTGTACACAAAAAAAAATCATAACAATAATTTGCTTTATTACTGCATTAAAGATCGACATAAAAACTTCGAAAGAAAAACACTTTCTTGCTTATACTAGTTAGAAAGAGAGGATGTCAACATTTTCCGACAATCGACGGAACGAACTCTCTTTCAAATCATCTCTCTTTGTGTTATCAACAAGGAATACGAAACCAGCTCTGAGTTGTGTTTTCCCGTGTCGCCTTTAAATCTACGCCACTTGAACTCGTTTCACAGTAATTGACACGTTTGCGCTTTACCACAAAACGCGAGTGTTCTGCATTGCCCTATCTCTTAAACCACATACTTTTATAACGTCATACAATTTCCAACGTTCAGAATTCAGATGGATGATTATAAATTCTTTTAAAAGCAAGAACTGTTTTTAAAGATTACATTATTTGATAACCGAAGTTAAAAATGGGTAAAGTCCTACTAGTGAAATGGTTAAGACTTATTTATTATCATCATCAGGTCATTTCGGTTAAAGCTTCTGACGTATAATATAAATAATGTCTTCCTTCCCTACCGATTTTCGGCCACGGTGGCCAATCTACTAGACATCCGCCAACTGCGCGGGATATATTATAATGCATAAGCGTTTGCGCAGGCACATGTGCATTCATTCTTCCTTAATGCTTATAGCCCGTTATAACGGATAACCGACACGATCGGAAAGAGATCAAACGCAGAGGCGGTGACTTGAGACCAATCTAATAAAAATATAAATAATACTTATTTTTTAATTAAACCCTGGTTAAATTTTCTTCATTATTGTTTGAATTATTAATTATATTAATTTAAATCTTTGTTTTTAATCATATTCATTTTTTCTATTATTTGTATCATAAAATAATCTTTTACATAAACAAGACCATGAAGATTAAATCGTACAATTGAAGATTTTATTGAAATTGAAGCCGTAGATAATCGATTCCTTTTTCTTCTTCGATTTAAATAGCATTGGAAGTTAGATCTATAGCCCATTTATCGCTGCTACTTACGACGGTTAATAAGGCTTTGTTTTCAATTCGAGAGAAACTTCCTTAAAAGTAATCCCGAAGGTTTTTGGAAGGTGCCGATTCATTTGAGAGTTTCTCTTATAAAAATAAAATATATGAAGAAATGTCGCAAGTGACAAGAAGAAAAAGTCGTGCCCCTAATAATGGACGACACGATCTCCTATAACAAACCAGTACCACCCAGCTGCTTGGTTTCATGCAGCGCTCATATCCAAATATGTGCGATGGTATATATCTCTTCCCAGTAGTTTTGATATAAAATTGCCTTTCAAATTGTCATGATGAACTGTTTACTCATCCTTCGCAGTAGAAAAACCATCTAACGTGGTAAAGTATGTAATAAAGATTAAATAGGAATGAGGTTTTATGACCAAATTACGAAGATAGCGTCGAGTATGTTTCAAAAATTTCGTTTTTCTAAATATTATCAAAATGCTTGTAAGATAAAAATTATGAAATTTCACAGTATCCAGGGAATAATAACATAAAATTAATGAAACATAAAAACAAAATTTTTATAAGCATTTAATAAGAATGACAGGGCTCGATTTAAGTTTAATATACTCAAACCATAATTCAAACCCAAATTCAAAACCCAGTGCAGGCAGCAATGAGTTTGTTAATTTGTGTTTAATAATTTTAAGTGCTGATTTACCACGAGCTTAATGGTAAAGGAAAACATCGTGAGGAAATCTGTAAATTTAAGGAACAAAAAATTCTTAGAAATATGTCGTTAATCAGTGGGACTTACATGCGTATTTATATATGTAGGTATAGTTGCTTTCTTTCTTTTCTTTTAATAATAATGACTTGAATGTTGAAGTAAAATATAAGGATCAGCGTAAAGTAAAATATAAAAACTTTCAAGCGAAACGCATTTGGACTCTCCTGGGAAATGAGTAAGAAATTAAATTTCACATCAACTACGATGCCGCGACACTTGAAACCGTTCGAAATAACTATGTCATTTTAACTTATCTTGAAATTTAGAAAATAATAAATCCTGAGTCTTTGTTACTTATGATATTACCTGACTAATTGAAAAGACATAAATTTTTTATATGTACATAACAAATGTGATGGGTAACTTAAAGAATCAGACAACTTGCTCGTCTCCTTACTTTATTTTGTAAAAAAATAACATTCAAAAGAATGTTTTTTCATTCAAAGAAATTTTCCCTCCATTCGTTCTTCGTATTTGTGTAATGAACGATACCGATTGAGATTCAGTAATAGGTTTCTAATTCTTAAATGATTAAATACAATCTAGGTTCAGAATCTTTTTTAGGTAACATTTATCTCTTTCCAAATATTCACTGGTCTGACAAAGACGACCTATAAAAATAGTAATCAAGCAATAACGTATTAAATGAAGTCCTCCTACTCCTTTCCAATTCATATAATAAAATTAAATATTAGAACAATAAAACAACATTTTTGAATGTGCTTTTTGCACTTTTCCTTATGTAATCGGATAATAAGTTGTACGAATTCTGTTAAGAAATGAAAAAAATGTATTTTTGATGTACTGGTACTCTCGCTTTACACTCATTAATAGCAGATAGTTGGTTTTAATGGCTTCTCCATATTGAAGTAAATAGGCGTATGAGAATACGTAAATTCTACACGGAAAGATTCTATTCAGATAAAAGTGCAGCCCAAAGGTTTTTATTTATTTATTTATATTTCGATGGAGTTAATAAGTGGTAGGACTCTTCCAGAGTCTGCCTGGGGTGGCACTGCCACGCCACCTGTCATTATTCTACTGCAAAGCAGTACTGTAGCAGCTCGAACAAACAGTTCCGTGTTCACAGTGTTGTAATGGGTAGGCGTGTTGCTTACGATCAGGGTCACAACATACTCGCATCGGCACTTTACCTTACCTTACCTTTTCCAAAAGATAAAAAGATAAATGATCGTAAATGTCATTTTTATTTCAATGAGATCTACACAAACGTGGAGTGAAAAGATTTTTTACGCCTAATGGTAAGCATCAGCCTCTCCATAAGAAGACAGTCACAGGTGCTGCGCTCGTCACCCAGAGATATAAAATGGGGTACCTCTTTGCCCCTTAATTATTCTGGTATCATTATTATTAAATTATTAAGGCATTAATTAAATAATAAAATTAAATTTAACCGTAATACAATCATTGCAATCAATCAGTTTTACATTACGTATGTAATAAAATGGTCAAAGCTGACCCTTACACCAAAATATGAATGACAAAAAGGTATTGGATTACTGGGGACAACGAACCACTACATTGCCAGATAGCCTGCCGCAGTAGTGTGTAAGCACTACTGTATTCCGGGTTGAAGGGCAATCATGCCAGCGAAATTACAGGGCTATGAGTTACACTATCTTATATCCATGGGCGACGAGCGCATTTTTTCTCGATAAAAATTAAGCGGTATTAGCAGTCAGCCTTTTATGTAGGAACAGTGTAAAATTACAAAAGCCTCAACAATGTGCGACGTGGCAAGCCGCGCCTTCATTGCGCGATATTAAAGTGACTTTGAAACAGCTAAAACAGAATAATGGCTGATAAATTCGCGTCATTTATGACGACTTTATTTCAATTCCAACTCGCTCATGTTTGTTCAGTTCGAGATAGTCGAAATGTCACTAACGACCTTATGATTGTCCTTGTGTTCTTTTATATTTATTATATTCATTATACATATATATAAATTGACATATTTTTAAATATTATATATAACTTACCGTCCTGTGGTTTCACCCGTGCTAAGTTAAATTCCCATGGGAAATGCACACTTCACCGGGATAAAAAGTAACTATTTTTAGTAGCTTAAGTTACTCCTTATAACATCAGATATCCGCCAATGAAAGTCCTGTTAAAAATCGGTCCAGCCGTTTGTGAGATTAGACGGAACAAACATACCAGACAGACGGAAAAAAAATTAAAAATAGATTTTTTATCAAGTACCGCATATATGCATTTATTAAAATGCACTTAATTTGGAATTAAAAACAGACACTTTAATTTTATTTATATGTATAGATTATAAAAAGTAAACAAAATAAATGGTGAATTATGTCAGAACTTAAGTAAAATAATTGTTTTAAACGTGGTTATATACTAGAAATATTATGATTAGTAAATGCCAAAGAAATTAACTTTGTGTTATATGTTAGGCGATACAAGCATATTCACTGGCATTTCTTCTTTTTACAAAATTATTTTCTTTTTTTTTTCAAAGTTTTTCCAGAAGACTCATTCTTTCTTTGTTACAAGCCATTACAATCACTACAATTATAATATAATCCTACCACTCAATTTCGTTGCTACTTGAAGGAGAAAGAGCAAGAGCCCCTTCCCACTTTAAAGGCCGGCAATGCATTTACACGTCCCTTGACTTTGCGAATGTCCATGGGCGGCGATGATCACTTACCACCAGGCGAATCGCCTGCTCGTTTGCCTTCCTACCCCAAAAAAGAAATAAATCAACAAACACGATCTCATATATATTATAATATATATGGTTAAGATTAAGCAGAACAGCACAGCATCTATAGTTAAAGTACGACCGATGTATCGGATCTAACATTAACTACTTCTTTTGTACAAGTTTTCCCAAATTAAGGTTGCATATATTTTATGTAAAAAAATATATTATTATTGGAGATACAGATACAAGTTTATCTTTATATTAAACATAAAGACAAAACTTTAGTCTCTTCTATATAAATCTAAATAATATTGCCATGTCCAATTTCACTGTTGTCTTATTGCATTTATAATTGAGGTGACACCATATTTCTCATTTTATACAAGCGCTTATTTTTTTTCATATTATTGTTTACTTTGTTGTTGTTATAATAAACATTTAAATAAATAAATAAATATTCATACAGTGATCACTATTCTCCAAAATCAAAATTATATTATACTTCAATTTGCCGACTATTAGTAATTGAAAACAATAAAGTAACCATTAAAAAGGTCGAAGCAAAATTGCGTATTTACTTAAATAAATTTTCTACTTTTAAATTATTATTTTCTCTTAGTTTGTTAGAAACTCAATTTAATTTTTAAACGAAAAATATCAATATGAAGCGTAATAAAAAACTTTTAGAACAACTAATTACTTTAAGCAGAACCTAATGAACAATTTAAAACAAAAGCCTACTTGAAAACAAGTCGCTTTCATTGAAAAAATTAATTAAGGATTAATGTCTTTTTATTCTCCTTTTTCTTTTGTAAAATACAAGCTTTAGATTTGAAGATCATTTAATTTATGTAGTTTTTTAAAGCTTTAAACTACTTTACTTTAAACTAATAGATCTTTATTAAACTATTACAATTGCTTTGGTCTAATATTTAACAAATTCTTAAAAACACTTTCATAAAGTTTTATTAAATACCATGCTCAAGCTTTGTAAGACCATTTATTTGTGTATTTCTTATCTTGAACACCTCTAATGGCGTATATGACTTCCTTCAATATCAGACAATTAATGAAATATTGAATCAAAATTTTTGAATAGTATTTGGCAAGTATGACAGAGCCGTGGTAGCTCAATATTCGGGCGCTCAATTTAAGTTCAATATACTCAAGCCAGCACTCAAAACCGAATTCAAAGTACCGATGAATTTATTAATTTGAAATTGTGTGCCTGCACCAATGAATTTGTTAATTTGAAATTAACAATTTTAAGTGCTTTTTGCCACGTGCTGAATGTTAAAGGAAAACATTGTAAGAAAACCTGCAAATTTAAGAAACATTTTTTTTTAAATGTTAAGAATATGTCATTAATCAATGGGACATAAATATGTATGCATATATGTAAGTATAGTTACTTTCTTTCTTTTCTTTTTATAATAATGACGTAAATGTTAAAGTAAAATATAAGGTCCAGCGTAAAGTAAAACATAAGAACCTTCAAGCGAAACGCATTTGGACTCTACTGGGAAATGAGTAGGAAATTAAATTTCACGACGACACCGTGGCACTTGGCACCGTTCGAAATAACTATAACATTTTAACTTATCTTGAAATTCAGAAAATAATAAATCCCAAGTCTTTGTCACTTATGATATTAACTGACTACTTGAAAAGTTATAAAATTTTTATATATACATAACAAATGTGATGGGTAACTTAAAGAATCAGACAAATTGCTCGTCTCGTCATTTTATCTTCTGAAAAAATATTCTTCTGTCATCTGGAGGGCCAATTGCTATCAAACTTGTCAAGCTCATGCTTATAAGCTTACTAGTACCTTGCTTTGCGCCTTCGACAAACATTAGAAAAATACCGTATTTGTGTGAGAAACGATACCGAGTTAGATTCAGTAATTGAAACTAAATGATTAACTATAATCTAGTTTCAGGTTCAGAATCTTTTCAGGTAACATTTATCTCTCTCCAAATGGTCCAATTGGTCTGACAAAGATAACCTATAAAAATAGTATTCAAGCAATAACGTATTAGATGAAGTTATACTATGCATTTTCAAAACCATGTAATAAAAATAAACATTAGAACAATAGAACAACATTTTAGAGTGTGCTTTTTGCACTATTTCTTATGTAATCGGATAATAAGTTATGGGAATTCTGTCAATAAATGAAAAAAATGTATTTTTGATGTAATATAAGTGACATATTATTAAATCATACAAAATAAACATATTTTAAGAAAGTTTTATGTAACTATTATTTGAATATCGGATCTTTCAACCATGTACATATATCAACACTGAATCATAACACGGCCTCTGAGCTATATTTAACATGTTTACCCGTCACCTTTTATCCTACGCCACTTAAACTCATTTCCTAGTAAATGACACTTTTTCTCTATACCACAAATCGCGAGTATTCTGAATTGAGCCCTATCTTTTCAGCCGACTGCTTTTATAACGCATGTCATACAATTTTCACTCGTTAACACAATGCAAACATTTTTTGTATGAATTTCAAGCACTCTAATATACGAGTATACTAACATAACAAAAGAAACGGACAATCATTAAACCACGAAGAGAGAAATAAGAAAACAATTTATTTTTTAAGGTTTAGAGATGTCCAAATAACTTGCTGAAAGGAGATTTGGTTAGATTTCTGACCCATATCAATGATTTGTTTTACGTCAGATTTGCAACTGGAATGAACTAAAAAAAACCTCAATTTAATAAAAATTACAAATCCATATTGACAACAATTGTTATACAATGACATTTAATGGGATAAAAAGCGTACCTTATATGTGTCTTAAATTTCGTCGATAATTTAGTATAGAGGTTTTAGTGGGATTGACCACAAAATATCTAAACGTTCCAAAAACGAAACTTTGAATTTATTAAATAAGTAAGATTAAAAATACGAGAAAGTCTATTAACATTTAACACACCAACATTATAATGAAACGTGGGTAACTGGTCCTATTAACATTCTTTAATGGATTTAGCAAAGGTACAAACGGCTCACATGATATACAGTGATCACCCCTATCCATAGACATTCGCAGGGCCAGAGCGTATGCCATACCGGTCTATTAGATAAAAATAAAATATATAAAACCTATATAAATAGACCTAAAATTATACATACACTGAATACAATTACCAAGAAAATTAAATGTTATAATGAAAATGAACTAATTGCACATTGAGCGACTTAAAGTTGTTTATATATCACTACCTTCTTGGTCATAGGTTTGCGGACATCCGCAAGTAGTAATTCCTAAGCATCAAACAGACCACTAGCCGTAAAAACTCCAGCCAAAACCTTTACAGTATGGACTATAGAAGAACGAACTGTACCAACTTCACATAAGTAGGAAAAAGGCAAAGAGACGATGATGAATAAAAATAAATTTACTGAATAAATATGAAGTGTAGATAAATCTGTAAATTCTGATTGGAAACTATTTGGGATATTTTTAATTTGATAATATTATAAATGTATTTTGGTTGTGATATAAATTTTGTTTGCCGAAATAAAAGTTTCTTCTTTCTTTCAAAATATTTACCAGCATCTTTGGTATTAGGTATATAGCATGAGTGCAATGAACAGTCGAAGTCCAAGTTATTATGTATAAATTCAAAGAAAAGGAACACTACTGTTACAAAATGCTCTAACGTGATGGAATAAGTTTTCATTTCAGATGATTTGGCAAAGCAGAAGATATACTGCCGTTTTGGTATACATCTCAAGAGTCTCTAAATGTATCGAAATTAAAACTTAATACGATTTTTATGTTAATGTGGCCACTTTTCATCTATGTATATAGTTTTTCTTCACGAAATAAAGTGACGAGACGAACAAGTCGTGATCGCAAGAGTCACGCAAAGCAAGTCATCCATTGCTTGATTGAGAACGATACGCCTGCCCATAACAACACAGTACCTTGCAATGCGTGCTTGGCTCTGGGCTCCGCTCGTAACCCAGAGATATTAGATGGTCTATCTCTATGTCCTGTAATTTCACTGGCATCGTTGCCCTTCAGACCGGAACACAGTAGTGCATGCACACTACTGCTTGGCGGCAGAATATCTGGCAATGTGGTACCGCCCCAGTTTGTCTCAGCAAGAGTCCTACCACTTAGAAAAAATAGTGTATTATTTTGGTCACTTATTTATAAATGATCGCATGTATTCGAAATGAACAGTTTTGTTCACATATGTAGATTTCTACAACAGGTACGTTCTAAATGGTAGGTCAACTCGAAAATGACGAGACGAGAAGTAATACGTCTGATGGTAAAACTCACTTCATATAATTTTACAAAAAAACGCTTTTACAACGGAAGAAATATAATTATTCTAAAACCACAGCAATAATTTCTTCTATTATTACTGATTATAAAAACGCTATTACTACACGTTATAATTGAAACTATTTAATTGATTTTTTTACAACTCATAAATATACAAATTTTTATCTATTTATTTCATTAATAAATATTTGAAAATGAAAATTGTTTAATGATAACTGTTTCATATCTTTGTCCGTATGAAATTTGTAAAACAATAACGTCTGTCTGTTAAGTGTTAACGTTACAACACAACTTAATGTAATCTTAAATAGCAACATAGAAGAAATAAAAAAGAAATATATGTATACTGTCCACTTTTTATCAAAAATAAACGTATATTTTTTTAGGAGAAAAAGTGACCAGATGACCAAGTCCATCAAGCGCCTGACGGTAAGCGTCACGTCTGGCCATAACAACACAATACCACAAAAACCATGCTCTGTGCTGCGCTCGTCACCCAGAGACATAAGGTGGTCTATCTTTTTGCCCAGTAATTCCACTGGCATCATTTTCCTTCAAACCGGAACACAGTAGTGCTTACACACGACTGCTTGACGGCAGAATTTCTGACAATGTAGTGGTACCGTCCCAGTCTGACTCTGCAAGAGTCCTACCATTTATAAAGTAACTTTATCAATAATAGAAACAATGAGCAATGAAGTCAATAAACTAACGCCAACACTAATTGTTCTTGGAGCAGTACGGTCACTAGATAATTAACTAAGTCAATATTCCTTGTTAAAGTTCTCAATACCCGTCAAGACACAAATCAACGTTCCATTCTAGTTATCTTTCTGAAAGTAATTAAAAGACTAAAGTATAATCTCACGCGGAAAAATGGTGTTAAATCTACGTATTAAATAAACGGAAATATAATTTTTATTCTTTAATATTGATAAGTTAATTAATAAATATAATTAGAACAAATGACAAGTATGGACTATATGGAGAAATACGTACCTACTGTCCCGACCGTACATAAGTGGGAAAATGGTAGATAATGATGATGACTTATATTGTAATTTTGTGAAGTCAATGGAAAGAGGAAAAGCATAAAAACACCTATTTTCACCTTATGTTTATCAAAACACCTAAGGAGTAATTAAACATACACTCTACCGTACCCTATTGTTAACAATTGTTATATATTTTTTTATTCTTATCGAGTAACAATTTTATCACAGTTTGATAATTTTTATGTACATTAATAAAAACGATTCCATCCTTCCTTATTCGACTGAAATAAGGGACTGAAAGCATCTTCTGGTAAATTTATTACTTAATTCAAAGGTGTACAAGTTACAAACAGAAAAAAAGTATGAAAATATTTGCCTGTTGGTCAAAAATCAAATTC